>VWYI01040966.1:8408-21943 GCA_013399455.1 Anthoscopus minutus
ATTTTCTGCTATCAAATAATACTGTAACACAAAACTAAAAACTGCAATATAACACTATATGACTATGAAATCCATAGTTTTATACACATTATACTCACTGCTTCTACAGAGTTACATTCACGTCTTGTTTCTAAATATCGTAGTGCTCTTTTCTCCTCTTCTTTTAGTTTAGCATCTGCCTGTGCAAAAGTAGAACAGCAATCATTTTAAGTACTAACATGTTCAGTATAAAGTTACAACAGAATTTTTACTTACATATTTCATATAATTCTGTACACCATTTTGCTGTAAATAAGAAGGAGCCTGTGTTCTATAAAATCTCTCTGTTGAATCCAAATATGCCTTTTCAAAGTTATCCCGATATATCTGAAGTTTATCTTCAGGATTAGAACAAAGGTTAACTGCAAAGAGAAAGTTCAAACTTACTCTAAAGTCTTGGAAAAATACGTGGCTAATATTAAGCAAATTTCAATGAGAGGGAGACTTGTATTAAAAGGTGGCATTGAACAATTTGATATATCTGATAAATGGACTCTGATCACAAAGGTAAGCAAATCTGGCCAATCTCTGCACCCAGAAACATTCAGATCAACTATGGCAAACAGGAAAAAAATTTCATACTTTGTTCCACAACTTCAGACACTCAAACTTGGTTACCATAAATACATATATAACTGCAAAAGTGTAAGGAAGGAATAAAAAAGCTTAGAATAGTGCCTAATAAAGTGAAGGGTTCTCCACCTGACTGAGCAAAAAGCTTCTCTTAGATATTGTTCCTGGAATCACAATGCCTCCATTTTAGAGGCATTTCTTTTTTCTCTGTTTTACAAGAACGGAGACAGCAAGCTTATTGCAGTGCTTTGCATTATTTGGAAAAGAGTTTCCACTTTCACTATTACAGAGAAATGAATAGTCATAAAATGGAATATGCATTAAAAAAAATTAGAACTTGACTTCAATAAAAAGACATCTTAGAGAGTATTAGCCACAAATTTAGTTCAGCAGGCTGGAAAACTTTCAAAAGTAGCAGGCAGTGGTAAAATATCACAGAAGTTTCAGATATACAGATCTGTTCTGCAACAAAGGAAAAGACCGAAAGTCTTAAATGTAGCCTGTTTAACATTTCTTCTTCAAATTGTCTAAAGAATCAGATACAGTACGTAAAGGAGTACAGACGAAGTTATTTGTGCAACCCCAAAAGGTCAAAAAGTACTCCTCTCTTTGAAAACATTGATTTTGCAGTAACTGATACACAGGAAAATCACTTAGAAGCTAAAGATTATAAACAAAATTTAATTGGTACCATGTATCAACGAGCACAACAAAAAAAAACCAATACAAAATGCTGAGATAATTCCAACTCTACCACCACAACTGACAACTTTGTATGAAGACAATTCATTGACTAAAGTGAGGAGGCAACAGATCAGTGTGTGCAAGACGTACCATATGATTCTCGAACTCCAATAACAAGCTGGGAGTCGAAAGCTTCTCCTAGTCTTTCAGCATGAACTAGCTTCATTGCACTGTCCTGAAGTCTATTCTTTATATTTGAAAATATGGATTCATTCCATGTATCTAGCATGAGCTGTGTATCAGGAAGAAAAAAAAATTCTGTCAGAAAGGTATATGCAGACCTAAGTTTGTGCAAAAAAATACAAGACATCAGAAACAGAAATCGAGCAATTTATAATGTAATTGTCAGGTCATGCACAGCAGCTCAGCTATGTCAGAACTTCTTATAGAAGTCATATTCAGCTCACATTCTAAATTTACTTTATGTAACTGGACAGCAAAGGAAATCAGTCCTGAATTTATGTATTCATTCCATATTAATTAGACAGTTCTTGATAATCAGTCAAGTAATCTTTCCAGCAATACAATGTATCAGGAGCTGCAATATCACGGATACTTGTGAGGCAAACACCCAAATATAATTCACCTGGCAGGCACATTCATAGACAAAACTAAAAACTCAACTAAGACCTTGGTTACGTAAAGAAAAAGACTGATGAAAAATTTTGAGATTAGTTATGGAGGCTCTTACCAAAATCTTCATCACTCAATGTGCTCCTTTATACTCCATTGTGTGATTTATTTTTTTTGGTAATTGCTACTAATACTGCTGCATCACATTACAGGATTGGTGCAATTTCATCTCAAGCTACAGAACGCCCTTGGTGCTGTTACTGAGGCTAGCTGTGCAACAAAGCTGTCTGGCAGTACAGCCCACTCACCTTTCGAACAATGCTGTCTTCCACGTTGGACTTCTTGTTGCTGCCCTGCTTGCCCATCAGAGTGATCTCTAACTGACAGAAGGGCTTGGGCAAAATGTCACACTGGGTGAAGAACTTGCGCCACTCCACGATGTAGGCTTTGAGTAGAGCTGTATCATCTTGGTGACTCAGCACTCTCTGCAGGTGGGACAAGCAGAGGAGGGAATTTATAAATCCATTTATGCACAAAACATGGGCTTTGTTTATGCTGAAAATAACTCCCCTATAAAACTCAAATATACAGATGTATCAGACTAAGAAAGTCTACATATTGAAGTGCCATTTGGTTTCTTGAAGTAGTTATTAACCCACGTCATATAGGTCATTTCTAAAGGGCAAAGAAAGACAGCAGCAGCAAAAAAGTACTTGATAAGTTCTAATTTCCTAAATTTATCATTTTTTTAGAAAGCTTCTAAATTTTCTAAATTAACCTTTTTTTTGTCCTTTTAAGTCATGTACAAGTAAAAAATTTAAATCTTTGGTCTAAAGGCACATGCTGGCACAACCATATAAAAACAATTTTAATTAACATAAACCTGTAAGGACTGTGTTATATTCTATACAGTGACAAGTTTTGATTCAATGGTATCTGCTAACCTTTTATTAGACCTAGACAGATAGTTAACGTGTACTTTATTAAAGCCTGAAAACTTAGCTACATTGTACACTGGTTATCACAATGCCAAAAAACTCTGTCTATCAAATAACAGTCAACACAAACCACATCAAAAGGCCTCAGCTCCGCATAGAATTTATGCATGCAAGCAGGTGAGCTGTGGAACTTAAAAAACCAACATTTATATGCCTGGTTATACAAAGCCCTCTATAAAAAACTACTTTCCTTGAAATGAAGCCTTAGTGGTACAAATCACTTCACTACAAGGATAAAATTAAAGTGTAGAGAGTATTTCTAAATCTTTGTCACAGTATGCTGTAGAATTTTTTTTTAATTTCACAACAATTCCCTCTTATAAATGCTTCATAGCAAAAGATGTTTTCTGTAGTATGTGTTGCAAACACAAGAACTTCCTTTGAGTCTATTGACAGCATCACTCATTTGGAGGGAAGCCCATAAAACTGGACAGCTGAGCTTGCTGAGTTGATAGCACAGATATTTGTAGTACACTGTACATATGGCTTATTTTAAAGTCATCTATGAACATAGGATGATACACTGTCAAAATAGAACTGAAGCTATACAAACATTTTTTTTTTCAGACCGTAACTTCTAATGGAAAATTCTACTATTAGAAGTTTTCAAATGGAAGAAAATTCCCAGGTACTGTTGGATAAACAAAAATAATGCTGTGTTTTGTTTTGGTTTTTTTAATATAACACAACAATCACTGCCCACCCGAGCTTCAAGCACTGTGAGAAAACAATGAGCAAGGCAAATGCTCAAGGCTCTTCTTTTAGTCAGTAGAATTTTGCAGGGTAATTAGCTCTCTGGAACATCACAAAATTTCAAACTAAAAAGCAATGCATTTAGATCCAATGAAAGTCAGAATTATTTGGCTACTTTTCTAACAATATGAATAGAAGTTATGAAACATGAAGAACTTACTGCTTGTGCCTGTTTAATAAAATCAAGGATGTCTTCCTTCAGAGCTTGATGGATTTTTGCTGGACCTTTATCATCCCACAAGCAAACTGCATGTACATCTCTAGAAAAAAATTTATCCACCTTTTAGTAACAGCTACTCAAAATTTAATGCTGTAGTGTATGAGGCCTTAACAGTCATAATTTCAGCATGTCTAAGAAATTAATACACTTTTCATCTGCCATTGCTGAACAACACATAACTAGATCCCAGTGTCACATGGGAGAAAGCATGTTTGGGGAAGAAACTGAAGCTTTAAGAAAAGTTCTGGAAGCAAGTAGCCACAACCTTTCTAGGAGAAAGCTATGGTCAAGATGTGTAAGACAATTCTGTTTTCCGTACCTACTCAATAATCCTTATTGAATTAAGAACAATTTTTAAAGCTTTTCTTTGACAAAGACAGACATCACTTGCCAGTAACAGCATTACTACTCAGCCCATGCTATTCTAAAATGCTTTCATTAACATGCAGCCTTCCCTGACAGTTTCACAATCCAAGCACTACAACATCCTACAAAGGCAACAGACCTTCCTCGTGAGAAATCTGAACCCTGAGGGATCAGATAATTTAAAATACTATTTAATTAGTTTAATAAGATCACTCAAAACATTTCATGGCAGTAGTAGCATTTTCAAGTGAAACACTACTGGAGAAAAGTTACTCAACAGCACTGCAAAGCAAAATTCTGAGTTTTAATCAACATTCAAATGAAATTTTTCCTATCTGACAGCCCAGCAAGTATATCTTGACCCCTATTCTTTCCATACTGAAGACTAAATACAGCAAGTTATACTCCTAACCATATATCATATATAATATGGCTTAGCAAGCCTTTTTTGACTCATTACCATCCTCTAGTTCTTCTTCCACCTTTCAGTAACAAGGCCACATCTCTGCAGAGAAGTACCCCTGTAGTCTAAAGC
Organism: Anthoscopus minutus; assembly: GCA_013399455.1. Classification (NCBI taxonomy): domain Eukaryota; kingdom Metazoa; phylum Chordata; class Aves; order Passeriformes; family Paridae; genus Anthoscopus; species Anthoscopus minutus. The sequence continues at coordinate 13,210 of VWYI01040966.1, forward strand.
TACTACTTTGTTCCATTTAATTAATACACTTATTTAAATACAAAAGCAGCTTTTTTAGTTCAGCTGAAAAGACAAAACTTGCAAGTTGCTTTGGCACAGATTAAAGGTGCTGGCCCAAAGTTTACAGAGGTCTAACTGGTGAGACTTACACAACATCCACAGGCAGAAAAGGTGTTACAGTATTTAGAATGTCATTGTTTCCTGACAGCAGTGAAAAAAAACCAATTCTGGATAATTATACTCAAAGGACATGTAGAAGACACCTACAGATTTTGCATTTTTATTATGAAGCTTAACAAAGAGCTCTGTCCAAAAATATAAACCTAGGGAAGTGGGATCCCTTTCCTCAATGGCTTTAATTTAGCCATGAAGTTATTTAAGTTCTATTCAATAACTCATCTACAAGGAAAAACAATAAAGTTTCAATTCCAATGCGTAATTATTGAACTAGTTATTAAAAATTAAAGCAATGACTCAGAACTGAATTTTTACCTTAACTATATCATGTCTCCAGCAACTACTACAGCAGACACATCATAAGATATTAAAACACCTCGCATGTTAAATTACCTTTCCTCTTGGCTGGCAGAAAAGTGTGACAGGTGCATTAAACTGAGTATAGAAAGAGTCACTACATTGTCCTCAACAAAAAAAGCAATAAAGACAAGAGTGCAACAAGACTGCATTTGAAAAAGAACTACTGTTGTGACAGATTTTAAAAAGAAGAGTCTGCAAATTTAAATTATGACTGTATTTCAGGGCAAATAACTCCATTGAGACAAATATTTTTCTAGATATACTTCTGATGTTTCTTTTGCAACTCACTTCCATATCATGTTTGCAAAAATCACACAATGTATGCCACAAAAAAATAATCACTTAAACTTCTGGAAAAGCAACTTGCTTTCTGGAAGGAAGAAAATAGCATGGTTTACAGAAAGCACATTAATACCATCACTGTCTGAAAACCCTTGTATTTCATTCTTAGGGTAAAAAAGTATTCAAATTATACCCGTTAAACTGCACCACCCTGTTACTTCAGTTATTTTAGAAGACAGCCATGCAAATCAGAATAATGTAACATTCAGCAAACTGCCTTTAAATGAGTTTACTTGCACAGCAGTAAACATTTTATCTCTAATTCTAACCAAAAGTAAGTGGGCAGGTACAAAATTTGTTTATTATGGTCAGCTGAAGTCAAAAGCTTTGCTGCTCTTTCTCCATCCTATTTGCAAAGATGTGAATCTCAGCAAAGATCTACTTTTACACACAGTGATGTTGGCACACTTATCCCTTAATAAAACTTAAACTAGTATTTTTGTTCCATGGTTCCACACAACCTGTGTCACATCTGTCTGTATGAGGAGTAGTTCAGTAACTGCATTACCATCATGCAGAAGGATATAAGATATAAAAAAATTACTTACGAAAACAAATCAAACCATTGCTGTTTTGTCACAGACTCCTGACGAAGAAGCTTCAGAACAATTGGGCGCATGAAATCCCATTTGTCTTCAAACTGAAGTGAACCTTTATTCTGGAAGAAACAACAAAAAATACCATTGATAAACCAGTATCTTATTTTAAGTTGTCTTTAAGGATTGCATTCTCTACAATTAACATAAAAATATTTTCTCAGGTGTCCCTCATAAGCTAGCATATAAGCTACTCCACCACAGCTGAGCAACACTTCACAGTAAGTATTATTTTAAGAAGTGACAGAGCTATTATTTGCTTCAAAGAAACTGCCAATTTCTTCATTTAATCACTGCATTGGCTACAATGCAAAGTTCTAGTAAGTGTTCTTCAGCTGTTAGTGGAGTTACACACACACAACATGGATAATACTTTGGAACTTCACTGTTCCAATCAAGATACATGCAGCAGAAGTCAGGACGCAGTTGTGAACCTGTCTTCAATAAATTACCCTGATCAAAATGGCAGCCAGGAGTGAGGAATGGTATTATGTCCACCATGAACCTTTTTTCTCTCACCATGCACTTGGCATCAGCAGCAAAGAGGCAGGAAGGAAGCAGAGTAAAGTAGGAGCTGCTGTATTGCAGACTCCCTTCCTGTGGCTTAACTGGCCACAAGGCCAAGCTGGTGAAGATAAAAATTATTTACACCATGCTGAAAAATTTAATCCAAGGTGGATTTTTCAAATTTATGATATAAATTAAGAGGAAAGCTAGAGAAATGAAGTGCTGTCATACAATTCTGATTACTGTGAAAAATCCCACCGCAGTATCCAAGCTAATTTCCATTATTTAAAAACCCCAAACAACAAAACAACTTTGAGAGAAAAACAGCAGCTCTATCACTTATGTTGTGATTCTATTTGCTTAAAGCTCCACATTTTAAAAAGAAAAACCTGCAATTAAAAGAATACACTGATAGAGAGTTCTGTGGCAGAAAGACTACTGGTTGAGCTATCTACAGGGTTATGCTGCACTGTTTGCTTTTGAACAGATCATTGTCTTGGCTAGAAATACTACATTTGACACAATTCACTTCAAATGCAGCAACTAACAGAGTCTAACTGCTTGAAATTCTGACAAGTGCACTGTTCTGCAACTAATATCTCTCCAGATAAACAAGCACAAGCAACACACCACGTTCTCTCAATCACCTCCTTTTGATTAATTTCTACATGGAAATTTACAATTAAATCTGTTTAGTATTCAGAATAAGCACAGTTTGGCAACCATAGTGTAAAAATACCTCATCTTCAAGCTATAAAGATGCAACAGGCACCAGAGCAACTATTTTTACAGCCACAGCACCTGGAAGCCTCACAGCATTACGGTAAGTACTGAACACAGCTTTCATGGAACCAGCCCCTGTTGATAAAAATCTATAAACCTTTCAATATAAAAAATAAAACAATCAATTGTTTATCTATTCAGAAACAGTTTTCACCTATTCTTTCCCACTGCAAAAAAAAAAAGTAATTTTAATGCGTCATCTTTGAAAATCATCAACTAAATGCTTCCGCTATATAGACCCAGCTTTACAATTCTTTCCCAATGTTTGATGCATTGCTGTAATTTTTCTTAGTCCCATGAAAACTGCTAGCTTCTACTTGCAGATACTTCTATTCCAAGTCCCTCTTTGAAGGACAATGAACACAAAATATCAGTTACTGAACAGTTAGAAGTTCCAGAAAAGGCATTATAAAAAGTAAAGGCAACTTCTTCGAAAGTTTTCCTTTTGAATGAAACATCAGAGAAGATCCCTTAATTTTTTTTGGAACAGGTAAAAAAATCTGTTCTGCAGTTCTTGAGAAGTGCAATTCAGTTGTTCTCCAAAAACAGCTGAAGATAAAACCTGAATGCTCTATCTTCTTGAAGATTTGTTTCACTGTGAAACATGGGGAGGACTGCAAACACAACTGTTTATATGATTTAGATTGTGATTACATACTTAATCCTAAGAAGCACAAACAAAACTCAATTTCAATTTTAAAGAACGCCTGTGTCCACTTGTAACCAACATCTGCCTACTTCAAAAGAATTCCTCAAACAAAGCTTATCCTGAAATCGAGTTACAGAAGTTCCTATACATAGGAGCAAATTTATTTCCACATTTCCTACTTTATTCTCTAATTAAGTGAAAGATGAAATAAAATTAATGGATGAAAAATCCTACTCAACTGTTCTTTAAGTTCAATAAACAATTCACAGAAATACAGGATAAACTCAGTTGGAAGGGACCAGGAGGGCCATCAAGCCCAATTCCTGCCCCTGCACAGGACCATCCCCAACATTCACACCATGTGCCTGAGAACGTTGTCCAAATGCTGCTTGAACTCTGCCAGGCTGGTGCTGTGACCACTTCCCTGGGGAGCCTGTTCCAGTGCCCAACCACCCTCTGAGTGAAGAACATTTTGCTAATACCCAACCTTAACCTCCCCTGACACAACCTGAGGCCATTTCCTCAGCTCTGCCACTGGTCACCAGAGAGAAGAGATCAGTGCCTGTCCCTCCTCTTCCCCTCACAAGGAAGCTGCGACTGCAAGGAGGTCTCCCCTCAGTCTCCTCTTCTCCAGGCTGAACAGACCAAGTTACACCAGCTGCTCCTCCTATGGTTTCCCCTCAAGGCCCTTCACTAGCTTCATTGCCCTCCTTTGGGCACTCTCCAATAGTTTAATGTCTGCCTCACCCTGTGGCACCCAGCACTGCCCCCAGCACTGGAGGTGAGCCCGCCCCAGCTCAGAGCAGAGCGGGACAATCCCCTCCCTTGCCCGGCCATGCTGTGCCTGATTCCCCCAGGACAGGGCTGGCCCTCCTGGCTGCCAGGGCACTGCTGGCTCATGTTCAACCTTCTGCCAACCAGGACCCCAGGTCCCTTTGTGCAGCACTGCTGTCCTGCATCTCATTCCCCAGTCTGTCCAAACATCCAGGGCTGCCCCATCCCAGGTGCAGAATCCAGCGCTTCCCCTTCTTGAACTTCATCTGGTTGGTGATTGCCCAGCCCTCTGATTTGTCCAGGTCTCTCTGTGCTGCCTCCCTGACTTCAAGGGAGTCAGCAGCTCCTCCCAATTTTGTATGATCTGGGAACTTGCTTAGCATCCCTTCCAGTCCTGTACCCAAGCATTTATGAAGACGTTGAAGAGCACAGGGCCTAAGATGGAGTCCTGTGGAACCCCACTTGTGACAGGTCTCCAGTCTGACATCACCCAATTCCCTATAATGAACCAGTGCTCAACCATCACATGATGCATTTATCCAGCTGCGGCCGGACATTTTTTCCAGAAAGATACTCAGAGAGACAGTATAGAAAGCTTTACTGAAACAAAAAAAATTACAGCAACATTATCTAGGTAGATTCAGGCTTCCATGACATTACAGTTTTATATAGTAATTGCAGGAAGAAAGGGTGCATTAAATACCACCTACCATTCATTCCCATTTATCCCTACCTATCATTCCCATTCATTAATTCCATCCCTATTAGTGCACGAGAGAAAACAGATTTTATAGTAGAAGAGGAAGTCAAACCGTGGCAATTCTTAGTTGTTACCAAAGTCACACATGAAATTTCTGAGCAGTATTTTCTGGAAATTTTTCTTTCCTATGTTGCTTCTAATCATAGTTCCAAAGGCAAGGTAAACAGGACAAGTAAGGCATACCTGTGATGAAATAAAATTACTCCACTTATCAGATCTTCTCTGAAAACACAGACTACAGTTGACAGCCACACTCTAGCTAAGTAGCCATTCCAGTGTTTAAATTTTAATGCTTTGAAAAATAACCCCACTTACAAAATATTTTGTTTTAAAATTCACTTCATTAAATTTGTTCTTAGTGATTTAAGGCTCCATTTTAACACTAAACTTAACTTGAAATACATACTACCTTACACATAATACTTTCCCCTGTTCTTCAATTCTATGCATAAGCACTTAAACATAACAGATTTAACAAGGCAAGGGAATACATCAAGACCTTCATGCTTTTCTCCCTTTGAAGCTCAAAATGTCTCTTTGGAACTCTCTTTGCTGTGTACTCTCTTTATTTCAGGCCACACAGAAATTCAGCCCTGGTCTCTGCCAGATGCTCTTTACAGCACTGTAGAAAAGCAGCATTCTCTAGGTCTTACTGTACATCTGATCTAATCTGAGTAACATCTTCACCTTTATGACTTGTTTTCAGACAGTATTTATACTAAAGCAGCTCACAGAGGGATGAAGTAGGAAATGCGAAGTCCTAGATGGAAACAAGCACTGTTTGATTAATCTGTGCTACAAGTAGCTCTAAAAATCAGTGTAAAACTTGTAGCAAGTTCCTACTCAAAGCTGAAAAGTAGCCACAGGAAAAGCTTTTGTATGTAAGTAACTAGGGTGCAATACTCCCTAGCTTCTTAAGAATATCCTACATGGAAACAGCCAGGAAGAAACAGACAAACTTAAAATACAGATCTGGAAATATGTACTTCAAGTCAAAAAACTCAAAAACTTCGAATGTGTTTCTAGCTGCCAGTGACAAACAGTTTAAACTGATGCAAAGGAAAATAGTGATTCTCATTTCATTTAAGCCCAGTGAAAAACTGTTTCTTCCTTTGCTGCTTCTTTCCTAACATCAAGCTCATGCTGGAGTTCACCTTGCAAGGATAAACTCCTGCATTTGCTGGCAGCTCCAGTAAGGCTCTACAATAGTGTCAAGATCTGCCAGCATGGATACAGCTACAGGTTTTCTTTATGCTACAATAAACTGAGGTGCCTTCTTCTCCATGAACTGCAGAAAAATTCAAGTGTCTTCACGTCACATGGGTGAGTTGGTTTAGACTGTATCATCACTGCAAAGAGAACAAGTTACAAGTCCTACAGGGCCCCTGAAATGATGTACCCCGCTTTAAAAGTGTCACATGTATGTTGAGACAAAAAACTCCAGGAGACTCAGATGGAAATGGCTTGGTCACCTACCAGAAAGCCACTGCCTCATCGAGGGAGAGCAGCTCTGCTACAGGAAGGGCAGGCACCCGCTGACCCTGTAATGGCTCTTACTAAGTACTGCAGCATTCCCATCACATTATAGTTTGTTCTGTCTCACCAGGATTCAACATGACTGGTCGTTCTAATTTTGCATTTAAAGAAGGCTCTCCAAGAATATGCTTCTCACTAAAATGAAGAATTTACAATTAGGAAAATTAAGCACTAAAATTATTAAATTATGCCTTCTCAAATTATGACAGCCAGTCAGATTTGGATTCAGCTAGTACCTGTTAATAGAATCAGAAAGAATACTTCACTTCATTTTCTCAACTATGTGGAAAGCTGAACCAGGATGGGGCAAAACAAAAGAAAATGCTCAGATCCTGTTCATGCTGGCAAAACTAAGACCTGTCTATACCCAACTTAGATTTGATTATGCAGGCTTATTTGGAAAAGATATGGAAAAGACTTACAGATTTTAACATCTCTCCTTTCTTATCCTGGGATTTTTACTATAACCAGATATTGCTTTCTTTCCCCTTAAAGATGAAAGGAGAAGTATGTTGGGCAGACTCAGATGGCACAAGGCACTACCAGGCAACACTGACCTGGAATCAACAGTTTGCTTCTCAGAGAGCACTCTGATGAGTGGAAATGGGAACAAAGGACCTTACCTAGTTGTAATTATCACACTGGTTTATCTTGCCATTATAAATAAAGTCAAATGATTGTATAATCTTTCCTTCTGTAATGTGGGAATCACACTTCATTGTCATCAGAAAACTCACTAATAATAAGCTAAGTGCTTAATAACACTTTGAGTGACCAGAAAAGCCAATTTTAGAAGATGCATCTCTGCAGCATTTTTCCTAAAACACACTGTGCAGAAATATCTTATTGTCAATATCAAATATTGACAACTCAAAGGCCAGTGGCAAAAATGTGACTAGTAAACAGAAAGACTTCACTTTGGCAAAAACCATCTCACCAAGTCAAGGCCTCTGTTTTTACTAACTGCTTTTTCAAAGTAGCTGAAGTGGAATGCTGACAAATCTTACAGGCCTATGCTTTTCTTATCTACTGTGGGCTATCCCACCACATATATTATCAAAGCATGCGTCAGACTTTCAAGAAATCCTCAAAAGTACAGCAAAGAGATGGTCTCAAACATTAACAAGTGGATAAAACTGTCTGAGCCCTGCTCTGAACACATGCTTCGACACAAAAAGGATATTTCTTCTTACAGGACATTATTTTTCTCACCTGTGTTCTTGGGTTCCTCAATTTTAGATTTTTAAGTGGTTTTAAGTATTATCTACCTCAATATCTAACAACCTCTTACGGGCATAAAAGTAAACAGGAATGAATTAAAATTAATTTCAATTACATCTCAGTTACAAGGAACATTTTTTTAAACATGTATTTTTAATGTAGAGGGTTTTTTTTTAATATCAGGAAAAAACACCGGGATAAATTACTTCTTGTTTCTTCACACTGAATGTCTCAGAGTAATAAATAAAACCAGCAGATTCAGGCTAGATCTAGACATCCAAATTATGCCAGGTTAATAAAATGCAAGCAGCGCTTCTTCAAGACCACAATGAACTACAATACATAATGCTGAACACATATTTATGGCTGTATTTATATATATATCTTTTTAATTGCCAATTCCTCAAGTTAAGCAGGCTGCCTGCCCTAGGCCTATCTTAGCACTGTAGTTAACTGGTGTTGCAGAAACACTGGAGGCAATAATAACAGTGGTTTCAAGCAGGCCCATCTTCCCTGTGCTAGCATGGCCTCAAAGGCCACACAGAGTGTTCTCCTCATACATACCGCAAAGATCAGGACAGGCAGTCCTGAGCTCAAACTGGACTGGACTGTCCCACTGAAATCTTCTGTTCCAACCGGCAGCTTGGGGTGACTGACATCTGCCATCAAACGCCGGGAAAGTGCTTGAAAACATATGACTACAAAAGCAAAGCCGCTTAACGTAAGCGAAAGGCCTCCGGGAGTTTTCCTTTGCAGGAAAACTGCAGTTAACAAAAAAACTGGAACACGGTGGCCACCCCAATAACGGCACCTGCCCTCTGCGAAGACATTTAACAACTCTTTATTCAACTTAAAACTCATTTTCCATACACCCGGATTTTCTTAAATAAACAAAGAGAAGACACCGTGCCCTGTCTATCCGCACGACGCAACGCTGTTTCCCAACGAGGGGTGTTTGGGAAGGGAGAGCCGGGGGAGGGAGCACGCTGCTGGCACAGACAGCAGCCGCCGGCGGGGCCGGGCCGGGCC
>VWYI01040966.1:21963-36507 GCA_013399455.1 Anthoscopus minutus
CGGGCCGGGCCGGACCGGGCCGAGGCCGAGGCCGGCAACCCAAGGCCGCTTACCTACAGGGGGGCCCTGGGAGCGGCAACTCCGGGGAGCGGCACCCGCAGCCCGACCATGGCCCTGCCCCCGTCGCCCTGCCCGGTCCGGCCACCCGCAGGGCCGCCCGGCCCCGCCGCCTTCCCCGTTCTCCCGCAGGACTCGGCCGGGCCCCGCTCTCACCTTTAAGAGATTAGACGTCGCCATGATCCCTACTGTGAGGCCTCCCCGGCCGGCAGCGGCGGCTTCTCTGCTCGAGCTCGGTTCAGCTCCCACCGGCCGCTGCCGCTTTACATGGCCCNCCACCCGCGCCGCACGGCCCCGCGACCGCTGCCCTCACGGCCCCGCGGCACGGGCCTTGGCGGGACTAAACTAACTAACTAACTAACTAACTAACTAACTAACTAACTAACTANCTCAGCCTTGTGCTTCCCTGTCCCGCGGCGAAGCTCGGGGAGCTCGGCAGCGCTGGGACCGGCCGGGTGCTCTGCACGCAGCCGCCCCTCAGATCCTCATGGCGGNCAACCAACCAACCAACCAACCAACCAACCAACCAACCAACCAACGTATGTTTTCTATTAACGCCACAATTCAGTGATGTTTATAAACTGCTTTTGATACATAGAGCCGGAAAATGAACTACTATAGAGAACTTCTTCTCAGGTCCCTCGGATGCAAAGCTTAGAGTACAAAACCACAACACAAATCATTAGAATGCTATAACTGCAAATTTTGCTTAACCAACATTGAAGCTAAATGAAGTTGGGCAGTGTTTTAAAATGCTGTGTTTGAAAATGATGCATTTCTCAGTATTTGCACTTTTCGTCCAAACTTACCAAACATTGCCACAAAATTGTAGGAGTACCCAGGATGCAGGAGCACCAGCGTACTTTTCATGGTCTGGTCTTCTCTAAGTCCCCTTAGGCGCCTGGTAGACATTATGTAACATTTAAGACACCGGCCTGGATGGATCAGCAATGACTGTTCTGAGTATGAGGGTTCGTGCCTAAATGTGCCCTTGTACAATAGTTATGAACAGGCTAGCCAAGGAATAAGGAGAATATGAACATTTGAGAATCAGAGAGAAAAGGAAACACTAGTACTTTTTACTGATATTAAAAACAGTGTGCATCTCATTATGCATGGTTTACAAAATGACTGTAATTGTTTAGTTTTTTTCTTCCCTGAAGATCTGTGCATGAATTTTCTGTGAAGTAAAGACATCTATGAGTCTTAAGGTTTTATAGTATTTTAGTACCACTTTAGGGTGCTTTGACAGTGCTCAGTGTTACAAAATATTGTTTTATTTGCTTTAATTCAATTACAAATGGATTATTGTTAAATTCTGCTAGTAATGAAGATACTAATTATTGATTGGCCTACAGTTTTAATCCTTTGCACGGATTGTAAAAGGCAGAGGGAATGACAGTCCCAGACATGTGCACTGCTTCAAAGTGATTTGCAAGGAACAGCTCATTAAGATTTGGATGATCAGTGAAATTAATACCATCATAATATTCTAGATATCTTGGAGGGAACAGATTCCAGGCTTTGAATGAGTTGCATCAGAGAGAAATATGTGTTTCTATGATCTGTTCCAATGCCCTGAAACCAGTAAAATGAACCAATAAGATGAACATAGTTTCTTCTAATCTTCACTTAGTCCATGAAGGCAAAAAACATGCGATGCTTAAATAGTCAATTTTAAACTCTTCTCCCATCAAACTAGTTATATGCAGTAGAGATACTAAAACTTAAAATTTTTCTTTCAGTGGGAAATTCTTGTTTGTCACTGCTGTGGACTGTCACATTGACTTCATGCACAAAATGTGCCATGAATCACCAAAGACAATCTTTTTAAAAGGGTAAGAATGCTCAGATATCTACCTGTAGCTGAAAAAAAGAAGCGCTGTCAGTGACCAAACTTCTCCTGTGTTTGCTTCCATTTCAACAAGTAAGGAAACATTTCTGGTGTTCACTATCTGGACTTCACATCACCTTTTCAGCTAATAACAATGGCATTCTGGAGAAATTGCCTGCATGTGGCAGTAAAAGTTACTGTTTCTTTCACTTAAAGTGGCCCAAGGCTTCGCTATCTTAGTGTCACCAGAACCACCTATCCTGTGCATCTCAGTATAATCCCTTTGTTCTCATGCCAGCATTGTCCTTTAGCTTGAATAACCTCTCTCTCTGATATTTGTTTTTCTTTGACGTATTTTTTAGACCACAGTGCTATTCCCTCATAGTTTCCTTGCTGGAAAACCTTACACTTTTTATCCTGAGTGTCACTGAGGATGGTGTGGGGTGGTGCAAAGTGACTGTCTGCAGGCTGAACCTGCGGGAGAGTTCTTGTTGAGGCCAAATTCCTCCTGGGACACAGAGAAGCACATGGCATGCATTAGGCAGAATGTAGCCATTGTTCCTCACCCAAGCACAGAGTTGTGGAGAACTGCTGTAGGGAATTACATTTGATCTCCCAGTGTTTTTTGGACAGCTAGAAATTTAGTGTTCCATTCACTATGTGCTTGGGGAGCTATAGCTGGGCTGTGAAGCACGGTAGAGTGAAAAAGGATACCACAAGAAAAAACATTCTACTCTTCTAACACTTGTTCACACATGCATCTCTTTTTCAGTGCCCACTAATCTTTGCCTCTCTTTTGTTTTAAAAGCTTCTCTGAGAATCAGACTCTTTTTCACAGAGAATAGGGCAGAGTAAAATACCAATAAAATGAACTGTGCATTTCAGTGGTCTGATTGATGAGATTTGAGACTTGTGTGTTTTAAAGTTATGTCCTGGCATAGCTTGTTCTTTTAAAACATACAACAGAAGCTGTATGTCAGCAAAATTACTAAAATGATCTGCATAGTAAAGACTTTTCTCCCTGAATAATATGCAGTAATTATTTTAAATTACAAACTAACATAAATTATTACTAAATAGCTGAACTATTTCCTTGGCATTGAAAACTTAACCAAAATCGACAATTCTCGAAAGTGCTGCAGAGAAGTGCCAGCCCTGAAAGGTTTTTATTACTAAGATTATGACTGGAATATTTTCCACAATTCCTCCCCTCAGTTTTAGTACCTTAATACTTAGCAACTACTACTAAAATTTTCAATTATTGCCCTGCTCACTGTCAGACCTTTGTGCCAGATATGTCTTCTGACAGTCCTTTCCTGTAAAGAAACCACATGGGGGAGAAGGTGAAAGGAGAAAAAGCCTGCAATGTAGACATTTGCCTTTATGCAATGTAGACACTATGCAGTGTAGACATAGTGCCAGCATAGAGTTATACCCAACAGTTCCTGCAGCTGTGCCACAGAGATAACCTATCCTTAGGGAGCGCTGGAGTTAGGGAGTCAGTAGCCTGCATCTCTATGCCAGCCCCAGGTCCTTGGCGCTTTCTTTCACCCCACAAGTCCCACTACAGTGATGGATATTTCTACAGGGTCTTAAGGGCTCTGGCCATGGTTTGTTTCACCTCTCCCTGAGGGCTGTACAAGGATGGAAGAAATTATCTGTGTCCTCCTTCCACCCTTATCTCGTGCAGCCAACTCCCTGGTGACTGACTTCTTTGCTACAGGGGGCTCCGTTTGTCCTTCCACAATTTTCACGGAGCAGGAAAACTCAGTTTGCGTTGATTGTGCAGATTTGAAGCCACATCAATGAGGAACAGCAGTAATTGAACTATAGCTGAAATTCCAGTTTCTTTACCTAGACACTGCTTTTATTCACAACACATAGATTTTGGGTTTGCTACTTACCTTTCTGTGGAAGCTCTTCAGCTGCAAGGTGAGCCTTTGGCAGCCTGTGATCAGTTAATCTCAGTTTGAGTTGCCCTGGTAGCCTGTGAGGCTGCTGGGGGCTGCTGTCAGCTGGCTCCCAGCACTGCTCCCATTGAGCAGGCCTCTCTCTGCTGGTTACACACTGAGCATCCAACCCTGCATAACTCAGACCTAGCCGAAAACATTACTTGCTCTGAGAAGTAAATTACTTAAATACTTTCAAAGACAGTGATCCATTCCAGCAGCTTGGGATTTTGAATTCTTCAGTTTGAATTTAAATGAAGATTTACCTGCCCCTCCATAAAGAGCCTGCTACTCCAAATAGCCTCTTGTGAGCGATGGGTGATTCATCTTTTACAATTTTAACTTCATTCACTTATTTGAAAGATACTCTCTAGACTCTGAGAAATGAGCAATGCAAATTTTTGCTATTGTTTTTTGATATTTAATAATTTCCTAAACAGTCCACCATGTTTATGGTATGGTTCCATGCCCATGTAGAGAATAAACCCTCAGCCTTCCTTCTTTGTCTTCAAGACTGAATAAAGGCTGCTGAAATTGCTGTGCCAACTCTGTGTAAAAATCAAAGGTGGAAACTTGGAGGAGCTTCCATTGTGCCAGGGTCTTCAGTGAGGGAAGAAGCACTCTTCCTGGATGTTAATTAAGTAAAAAGAGGGCAATGAAGCACGTACTCCCTAAGGGAGCTGAAATGCTGAGACTGAAATATCTGTGTTCATGGTGCATCCATCCACCCAGCCTCACTTTCAGACAGCTTGGGTACCAGTAGCCGTTCGTCTGAGGCAGAAGGGATCTCAGCACAGGGCAGCACAGTGTGCCTGGGGGCTCAGCCAAGCCTGCATCATCTTCTGTGAGCACAGGACAGTCACCAGTTTGAAGTTAGATCAGTGAGTCTATTCCATACTGAAGGCATAAGTGAACAAAATAAACACCTCTAAATCTTTTCCTTGATTGATTCCTAAGTTATGAGGCTAGTTTCTGCTTCTTATATGGGACAAATACAATTATGAGCAAGCCAAGATATCTTAAGAATTCATGTATAAAATATTTTAATGAGTAGAGGAAGATATTTACTTTTTTCATCAAATTTCAAATAAACACAATGAAAGTTTAAACATTTTGGGAGTGCAAAACAATACTTTTTATCCATTCATTTGCCAGGCCTATGAATCCAAATAAAATTTTTGTCAAGGTTTTTCAACATTTTCCACTTCCTAACTGGGATTGACCAAATCTTATTTCACAAAGTATGTATTTTCTTATTAAGTATTTTCTATTTTTTAATTTTTCTACCAAGTAAGATTTATCTAATTTCTGTAACTTCTGAGAATTTAATTATGTTGTCAATATTCATACTTCCTTGGGGGAAAAGAGAATATACATGCACTGAGCTGTAACCCATTCTACAGCTTATTCAAGCTGCTATTTACATATCATGTAGCAAAGCATCTGAAAAGAAAATTACGGATTTTGACAAATTATCTGCTTATCAGACATTTCTATCAACTGCAAGTGTGTAGTGAGAAGATACAGTTGTGATTTAATATATCATAAAGACAGACAGTGTTTGTAAGTACGTTAATCTATATTTTTAGGAATTACAAATAAGACAACTATGTGCACAGTACTTTAAAATGTAGTGAACTTCTAGTTGCATTGCCAATACCTGTTCCTTACACAGCTGAATCTGATTCAAAGCTCTATTCCCAGTGTAATAAATGTGACACCACAGGTACGACACTGACAAGTCTTAGCTCTGTTCTGATGATTCAGTTTCTGTTTATTTCTCTGTGCACACTTCCCCTTCACTCCCCTCTTCTCCCAGTTCTTTTCCCCCAATATAACTCATGTTTTCATATGAAAAGCTCATTAGCTCCAGAGTATTCAGGAAGAAAAAAATTAAGATAAAGATTTTAATTTAAAAATAATGAAATATGGAGTGAAATGTAAATTCACATCAATACCTGGCACTTATAAGGCTCTTTTATTTTATATATTTTTTTATTATTGTTTGGGTATGTCAGAAGAAACCAGCATCCATGTCCCATAGTGCTAAACACTCAAAAGCAGGTAGCACACAGAGGATAGAGTCCAGAACTGAAGATCATATAGACTGATTTGGTCTCAGCAGCCTCTGTGAATCTGAGGAGGAACAATCATCTCTGTATTTGAGATATAGAAGGTGAGGCACAAAAACCATAAATGCTTTGCTCAAAAACACACAGTGAACCAGTGGTAGACTTCAGGTCTATTGACTCCCCAGTCACTGATTTATTTCATTAAATAAATTAAGTAAACAACAAAGAGGTCATCTGAGATGCAGCTCATGACATGAGGGAATCAGTGTCAAATGCACACAGCCTGATTCTGCACTACCTTTTGGCATCTGTAGTCATGTTTACTTTATAAAACAAGGTTGATTTGGTGTAAATACATGTAGTTTAATAGAGAATCAGGCTCACAGCAATTACTCTGTGGTATGCTGAGACTAGAATTAACTGTTCTATTTGCTAATGAATTAAGGCTGATTCCTGTTTATATTAAGGCTTCTGTATCCTTTCACAATAGTCTAACTGTGCCTCAGTGCAAGTAAGACTCACGCTTTAGAAAAACTGAAACTTCTAGCTCCCTTTGAAGTCAATGATTTTAGTTGCCTTAAATGTATAAAGTAACTGGAACCAAACAATCTGTTTCCATACTACAAAATATTTGAAAAAAGGACTGTTAAAGACTGTAAAAGTAACCTGACAGAAAACAATCATATGCTTGTTGAAGAAGAAAATTAGATTGACTTGCTGCCCAATCTTGAAAAAGGAGAATTGTACATGAAAAACATACTTTAATATGAAGATAACTGGCTTTTGGTGGTTATGAGTACACCAGATAAATTGTAGATGCTTATTAACTCTGGAGATCAAGTCATCTTTTGTACTACTACAATAAAATAGAAATAGATTTATTTGGTATTTATGTGCTAGACCTAGTTTGCATAAAGCTAGTGTGTGTTATATTTAGAGGAGTAGGAAGATGACTCTAGTCAAATGCTACATGACCACAGAAGGAAAAAGCTCAGTCAAATGCTACATGACCACAGATTTCTCCTATTGTTGTTATTAAAAGCTATGATGGGTTTCTTTCTTAGAATAGGAGTTCTCTAACTTTGCTCTCTGTAGATTTTTTTTCCAAATTTGTAACAGTTTTAAACAACAGTTTAACATTTTCTGGCTAAGAATAAAACTTAGCTCTATTCAAATTTAAGGCCTGGGTTCCCATGGGTTGCAGCACTTTTAAACATTTTTAACTTCTAGTTAGAAGTAGGTTTCTTTTTTAAAGCTAATATGGAATTTGTTTGTGTGAATTAACGTAATTCTGTAGGCATCAGTGTGATGATGATAATTATCTAGCTGAGGATCTGGCTGCTGAAATGTAACTCCAGTGGTTGGGAAAGCTGTTCTGTATACAAGTCAAATAACAGCTGGATCATATGTGATGTTATGTTTAGTTTCATTGGCAATTCAGAAAATATTTAACAGTAAATTCCATTGTTTCTATTCCCCATTTTTGTACACAAATAAATAATCTTTTTAAAACATTCTTTTTCTTGAGTAAAGCTTGTATTCATTGTCATATCAAAAGTGTTCACTATTGGAGCAATCTTTTAGTTTGCTTTCCTTAGAGTTATCTTTATTATCAAATTCTACAGCATTCTAAACTTTAATGGTCATTAGCAACCCTGTACTTCAGTAAAGCATCACATTAAAAAAGTATAAGGTTTAGTATTTTCTTGTCC
The DNA here is from genome assembly GCA_013399455.1 of Anthoscopus minutus. Classification (NCBI taxonomy): domain Eukaryota; kingdom Metazoa; phylum Chordata; class Aves; order Passeriformes; family Paridae; genus Anthoscopus; species Anthoscopus minutus. The sequence goes on from VWYI01040966.1 coordinate 29,588, forward strand.
AAAGCTAAGGCAGGATGAACAAAAGTAATGAGGTCATCTGATCCTCATCTAACAAGACTTGATTTTAAACAGTATTCAAAATACAAAGGCCAAGCAAGGATGTTGTCATGATGATTATTGCACTTTCTCAGTGTCTTGCTACAGAATTAGTTTTCCCTTTAGCAATATATAATTTCTTTTGCTGAAGACCACATGAAGTTATTGTACTCTGTAAAGAAAAAAAGCACTTAAAGTGTTATGGATTATAACCTAGACAGAAGGATACAAAACCAAATTACCATTCTGTGATTCAGCTATGCCATGATCTAATATTGTTTCAAAATTATTTTCTGTCATTTAGATTGGCATCATCCTCTAAACACCCCACGGGCTCTTTGGCATGCTATAAACTCAGCAGATGCACTGTCTCCTGGGCTTTACAGCTTCTTCTGATGAATGTACAACATTTGGAACAAAGCCACTTTTGACACCTTCCCATCCATCTTGTATTGAGATTTCTCCATTTTTTACTAGTTCATAGATGTCTCGTGTAAGAATTGTAAAGGACTCTTCAACATTTGTGGCATCTTTTGCTGAAGTTTCTATATATTTCATACCACAGTCTGATGACAGTTTTTCAGCTTCTTCTCTTGTAACCTCGCGCTGTGACACTAAGTCACATTTGTGTCCTACTAACAGGAACACAATCTGAAAGGGCTGCACGTGCATTTTTGCTTCTTCCAGCCAGTCCTTCACATGTTCAAAAGATCGTCGATTTGTGATGTCAAATACTAGCAGGCCACCCACGGAATTGCGATAATAAGAGCGTGTTATTGATCTGTGAAGGAAAAAAAAAGAAAAAGGAAAATTAAAATGCATTTTCACTTTAATCTTTTCCATATGACAATGTGTTTTTATCTTTTATAAGTTTTGTTAAATAATTTTTCTTTTTTAAAGCTGATTGAAACTTTTTTATTTATCTACAAGATTACTATTTTTTTCCTACATTGAAAATTCACTTTCTAAACATTCCTGAACCCAACACCTCTAGGGCAAATACCGAATGCTGAATGATTCTGTAAAGTGGTCTTTATTAGCAAACTGTGGGACATGTTCACGGAAGAAAAGATACATACTTTTGGTGTAAAGTCTGAGTCCTTTGGCTTCATAAAACATGCACTTCACTTTGTTCTAATCAATTATTTCAGGCTGAAATATGTACATATATTTCAAGAAACCTGGAGCCCAAACTTGCCAATGTTCAAACATACCCTTTTGCATTCTTTGCAGAAACATTCTTTAAAAGAATGTTCATATGATCATAACTCTTTGTGCTTGCAGAAGTCAGCAGATAGCAGGCAGAGAAAGGAAACCCCCCCCCAAAAAACTGTCCAAAAGTTTTGAGGGAGCTGGGCAAACACAGTCTTATTGCAGGCAAGTGACACATCTACCCCCAGCATCTCTCTCACAGAGGTTCAAAAGCTCTTTATATTTTATAAATCTCTAAGTTTTTGGCATGAGGGCTGACAAGAGTTATTTTCTACTTTTGAGCCCTCTAAGCCCCAGAACATTCACTGAAGAAATCTTGGAAGTTGGAATCTCTTCCTCTGGTTGAAAAAAACATTTAATGTGCTCTAGAATAAGGAAAAAAAGTTAGAATGTAGAGACAGAGAGAGAGCGAAAGATACAGGAACTAAACAATTATTTTAAGTCTCTAATCATAAGCAGTAGGAGAGAATGGAGAAGGTAAGAAGAGACATTTGAAAGGAAGTGACAGCCTACCAAGGAATGTACACAATTGCTGGCACAAATATATAATTAGTGTATATATAAGTATTCCCCAAATTAAATGAGAAGGACAATCTCTAAACAGTCATTATTTGAAATCATAACCTAAGCTCAGAATTAATTCCATTTTATCTCATGATTATGAAGAGGATGCTGATGCCAAAATCTCAAAACTTTAGGAAGCAGGATGAACTGGATACAATAGCACAACTTTCTATAACAGTAGCTCCCTCCAATTCTCAGTTCACCATATTTCATAGAGTTTTTGTTAGGAATTTGAACACAGATGTATGATTGGCAGCAGTAGTCTTACTACAGATAGGTAAGTGCACAGATAAAGAAGCCTTTGATTTCTTGGCATATCTAAATTCACTTAGCCACAGCAAACAGCATTTGAAATGGTTTTATTTAGCTAAGAGGGACGGACTGTCTCTCCTAATGCTTAGAAAGATCTTTTCTACATTCCCAGTAATAGAGTCCATGCAGTGTCTCTCTGAATGTGAAGACAACAGGCTTTTAACCTCAGATTAATTCCAAAGGCCTGGATATGAAAAATGGCACACTGTTTCACAAAGTGAGGGGTGCCACATTTTGTGAAGTATTAAATACAGGTGCCATAAGGATCTGTTTCTGATTTTCTTAACCAATTTTTTTCCTCTAGAGTGTCTGTAAACACAAATAAAGGAAGAAAAATAATTCAGGTAGTTCTAGTAAGAGCAAATGTGGACGACAAAAATGGGATTTGATATGGAGAAGTGAAAGCTAATACAACCTACTTTCATGTAAAAAAAAGGCCAAAAACCCCCAAACAACCCTGCCCCCACCCCAAACCTTGAAAACAAAGAAATGTATTAGCCAGGAAAGAAAGTGGGTTAGTATTGAAAATGCAATGCATCATCTGCCAAGTATTTCTATATAAAAATATGTTATATCATGTATCCATGAACTGGAATACTGAAACACAACCCTCTATGTGTTTTTGGATGCTTATACACAGCAGGCAGCACTTCATCTCTTGCAAATCCCTTCTGCAGATATGCGCTAATTTACAGTAGCTGATGATCTAAGCCATTATATTGAATTATGTGTATGTATTGCTTTTAACGGAGACTAAAAAGTCATCTCCATTATCATGTAACTTGGTGCTGTACATCACAAAAACTGAGTAAATATATTGGAGAGACAACATTTTTTCTGTACTTCTGGTATGTATAATTTGAAATTAGTTTTCTCATTACAAGAAAAAAACAGAGGGGCTTTAGAAAACAGAAACTCAAGAAAAAAGCAATACAAAATTTTAAAAGAAACATTGTACAATATCATGTTATGTAGTTTTCTAAAATCAGAGAAAAGGATCATAGAACCATAGAATCTTTTAGACTGGGAAAAACCTTTAAGATCACTGACTGTAATTGTTAACTCAGCACTGCACAGTCCACCACTCTACCACTTCCTAGGAGTGTGTAGGAGTTGACACATCTTTTAAATGACTCCAGGGATGGTGATGCCACCACTTCTCCATGCATCTTGTCCCAGTGCTTTTACACTTCATGAGCCAGCAGTGCCCTGGCAGCCAGGAGGGCCAGCCCTGTCCTGGGGGACATCAGGCACAGCATGGCCGGGCAAGGGAGGGGATTGTCCCTCTCTGCTCTGAGCTGGGGCGGGCTCACCTCCAGTGCTGGGGGCAGTGCTGGGTGCCACAGGGTGAGGCAGACATTAAACTATTGGAGAGTGCCCAAAGGAGGGCAATGGAGGGGGTGAAGGGCCTGAGGGGAAACCATAGGAGGAGCAGCTGGTGTAACTTGGTCTGTTCAGCCTGGAGAAGAGGCGACTGAGGGGAGACCTCCTTGCAGTCTGCAGCTTCCTTGTGAGGGGAAGAGGAGGGGCAGGCACTGATCTTTTCTCTCTGGTGACCAGTGGCGGAGCTGAGGGAATGGCCTGAAGCCATGTCAGGAGAGGTTTAGGCTGGATATTAGGAAAATACCCAACAGGTTCTTCACTCAGAGGGTAGCTGGGTACTGGAACAGGCTCCCAAGAGAAGTGGCCACTGCACCAGAGTGAGAGAGTTCAATAACTAGGACTATGTTCTCCAGCACATGCTGTGATTCTTGGGGTCATCTTGCGCTGGGGCAGGAGTTGGACTGTGATGATCCATGTGGGTCACTTCCAGCTCAGGATATCCTATGATTCTAGGATTCTTTGTATAATCACATCAGACTATGGCTTTAGGGAGGCTTTAAGTCAGTCACTGTGTTTCTTTTTCATTATAATCTTACTGATGTTTACCAGATGAGCCAAACTTTCAGTGAAAGCTTTATCTAATTTTGAAGAGTTATTTTTATACTATGACTAAAAACTACATTGTAATGGTATTAATTTTGAAAATACATATTGCTTACTGAAAAAGAATAGGACAGTGTTTTATTTTCAAGATGAACTAGAAACAGAATATATCTAATATTCTGGTCTCTTAGAAAGTGTGTTAATGGAAGTATCCCCACAATATTTTGCCCCTACTTTCAATCATAAGACTGAAATGAACTCTCAGTCTTAGCATCACTACTGAGCATTTTATTGCATTGGAGGTTTTATGATTTAAATATATTATTGGATTTAAATATGGAAAAATTAAACAAACAAACAAAAACTATAACAAAGTAGATGATATAAAGCACACATAGAGTAGCAGACTGCTCTAAATGACTAATCTGAAGACAGAAAGAAACTGAGGATGTGCCCTTCATTTACATTAATCTGCAATACAAACCTGAATCTATACTAAGCAAGTCTGTAGGTTCTTGTGCTAGTAAGATGTTAAAGGTGTTACTGATTATGTTGTTATTGTCTGTGTGGTACCTCAGACAATGGGAGATTCTGCTTTGTGATGTCCGACTGATGTCAAAATAAATATATAGCTGCAATTTCAGGGCATGTTGAACATGATTTCTAAGTCAATGCATGAAATCCTGTTCAAATATGGAATCATCAATGAACTAGGGACATGTAAGTATTTTTCTGAAAAAATTCCTCCAAGGAAGTACATGACATCTTTGAGGAGAGTGTGATGGCAGGTGTGTCACCTTCCTTCTCCTCTGGGAATGTCTCTAATGCCTGAGTCAAAAGAAGGGGATTATTATGCAGCCAGCAGTTTGCCCTGCATGCAGGCAACTCCCCAGGGAGCTTTAAAGACAAGTTTTACCTCCCCTAAATCCCAACACAAGTGAGCCAGAGCAGAACTGGAAATCAGAACTGCAAACTGCTTAGTTTATATCTCATACTTGGCAGTATAAGACAACTTCTTGGAGTAGTAATTAGCTCTTCCCTAAGATTTCTTTGGTTGTGATCTGTAGTGTTTTCATTAGCAGAAAATAGAATGCATTGTAATCCATGGTATAATGTAGTAAATATTTATAATTTATTTGACTAAGCACAAACCAGACTATGCAATAAACACAATGGTATTTAGTACACCGGCTGACAAGAAACTCTTAGCGGAAAAGCAAATGGAAATATTTAAAACTACTTTCTTCAGGTTGTATCATCTGAGTATCAGAAAAAACACAGAGGTGAATTTAAGAGCAGCTGACTGCATGACTCATCAGTGTATATACCCTGAGCATTCTGGATTTAAAGGATTGTCATAATTTGATTTTAAATGTTTGCAAGATTCTGTGTGTTTGCATTTCTTTCAGTTACATGTCTTGTAGTTTGCCAGCCAGGCTTTTTGTCAGCAAATTCAAAATAAAGAGGTTACGCACTCTTAGTCACTTATTTACAAGTATTCTACATTCTGTTTGGAATGCACAAAGAAGATAAAAAATGCTAGGAGTTTTCCATTAGCATTATTAATTTCTTTACTAGCCCTTCAGAAGCCTACCTGCAAAAATACATCTGAAGTTGTGACTCATGCAAGCCCAGGAAAGCTGTTTATTGTTTCACTCTAATGCTTATTTATAAAGAAAAAAAATGTTGTTGTCCCCCAGTAAAACAGTGCAGTCCCACCTCTTCAGCTGGGTTTGGGAATCTGCACAGCTGTTGCAACAGAAGACAGGGAGCAACAGAGGAATTGTGGACAGTGAAGGGGCCCATTTCAATCCTTCTGCTAGCATTCCAGTAACAACAGGTGTGTGGGTCACGTATATGGAGATAGCCTATGTGTTTGCCTGTGCCATGAATTCATATCTATTGAACCTCAAGCCCAAACTGAAATCAATGCAAAACTGGCTTAAAGTGCCAAGCGCTACAGATACAGCAGAGACTCAAGAGTGAGTGAGCGACAGTATCAACTTGTAAACCGAGACGTGACTGAGACTTTTCTGGGGCAGAAAAAGAGGCTGGTTTTGCTGCTGTTTGTAACAGAGGCGAGAAAGGAGAGTATTTAATACTCAGCGCAGCATTTGAGCTAGATTAGCTACATTATAGCAGAATTAGTGAAGACTCCTGGCAACAATCAGTGCACAGTAGGAGCAGACGGCAGATAGAACGCTAGTAAGGGACTGTAGCCGGCTGCCCAGCGGCTTCCACACTGCCGCGGCTGCACTGGTGCAGACGGGGTTACTGTGCTGGAAAGGAGGAAGAGCTGGGAGGTGGCCTGGTCTCCAGATTGCACAGGAGAGTTAATGGCAGAATGAAATACTGCAGGGGAGGATGAGTTCGGAGGTGATGACAAAGTAAGGAATGCAGAATTAGGCGGAGGCCTCTTGCAGCAAAGAATTAAAAAAAACGTGGAGGAGGGATACCTATGTTAGGTCCAGGACTTCAGGGGAAAGATGACGGAGGAAATAAGAAACAGAATAAGGCCACTTGTTACCCTATAGCGAGAGATGGGAGGAGAAGGGTAGCTGTTCCCCGATGTGTCTGAAGGGAAAGGGTGGGGAAGGAAACTTCCGGGAAGGAACTTGTGGGCAGTGAGGCAAGAAGGATGGTGGGGCATAGGGCTAGGACCACTGGCAGGCAATGGGGTGGAGGACTGTTTGAGGCACAGCAACCAAATGGGCGCAGGGAAATGTGCTGGGGGGCAAGGCAAAGTCATTGCAGCCGGAGATGTGTCGGATAAGGAGAGTACAGGGCCGAGAGGGCAGCAGAGTGTGCCCAGAGGTCGGCAGGTTTGGGGAGCGGGCGGGAGGGGGTGTGGGTAAGACCCCAGTCCTGTA
>VWYI01040966.1:36873-83472 GCA_013399455.1 Anthoscopus minutus
GCCGCCGCCGGTGCGCGCTGGGGCCGCCTCTGCTGCCCGCTGGGCGGTGGCGCGGCCGAGCCGCCCGCCGGGGCCGCCCTCCCACCGTGCCGTCATATGTGCGGCCAGACGGGCCCTCCTCCGCCGCACCGAGCGCCGGGGGAACTCTGCCTTGGGGCTACAGCCCGTGCCCAGCGTCCAGCTCCCCCCGCGGGCAACAAGTGCAGGGTTGGGCCAGGAGAAGGGGGATGCTGTTGTAGTGGGCCAGGCAAGGAGAATCGTGGGAGAAAGAGTGTTACAGCATGACTTTTGCAAAGAAATTGGGAGCAGAAGAGAAATACTGGGAGAGGTGTGGAGGAACGAGATCGGCAGGTGAAAAAGGGGCACGGACCTGGAAAGGAAGGTGTCTGGTGGGGTGGGAGCTAGGCAGGCCAACAGATAGAGAGGAACAAGTGCCAGATTGTAATGATGTTCTGGGAAAGTGGCAAAGGGAAAAAGAGAGTTAGTAATCTAGATATCTCCAGAGAGAAAGGACATAATACTGGAAATGACAGGGACACATACTCTTCATTTCCCAGTGGAACAAATTGCTTGTATTTGGCCTTGGTGAAAGCGCCTTTACCCAAAGTAATAGAAAAATCGTGTCAGAAGGTGTTCCCATGTCAGAGAAATGTCTTTGTCCTCCTGGGATCTTCAGCTGACTAACATGTTATGATAAATCTGCTGAGCAATAGATTCCTCAGATTTCTTTTAACTCTCAGAACCACATGGGATAGCAAACACTAACAGTCCTCAGATGGCTGGTAAGGGCATTAGAGCCAAATAAAACAAAATCGTTGGACTTCTGGTAAACAGAATTGCATCAGCTCCTTCTGTGGTTTGTGCTGGAGTGAAGGAGCCATGGGCAGTGAGCCTGAAAACCCAGCTGAGTAGGCTGGAACAGCTGGGAAGTAGGTTGTTGCTGGCAGAAGGTCAGCAGCAAGTGGATACTGATATGAATAGGCACTTTGAGAGAGGAAAGGACAAGGAGAGGAGATGGGTGACATTTTTTTTCCCACACAGCCTGTTTTCCTCTGTCCATGTTGAGCACAAATGCAGCTAAACCCCTAAGTACCTGTGGCTGGTTAGAGGCATATCTGAAACCACATTTCTTCTGTAAGTCTTCGGAGCATTTTGCTGTGATGAGTGCTCTCATTGCCTGAGTCTGGTGTTGTGTTACTTGGTCACCACTGTGAGGCAGGTAGATTTCCCTTGTAGGCTTGGATAGATCTTGCAGCTCCACAGAGTGGATGAGTGAGACCAAGGGCAGGGTGAAGTTGAAAGAGGGGTTACATGCACTTCTCAGGAGATTATGTGTCCCAGCCCCAAAAAGAGTTTGTCTGAAATATGAATGGGTGGCTGGCCCTGGGGAACAGATCCAGGTGATGCAGCAAAGATGTGGTCTGGCAGTCCAGAAGCTGTAAAAGGCACAGCCAGGAGCTCCCAGAAGGATTTATCTTGCTATGCTTGCTGAGCTGAAGTTGCAATATGCCACCTGCTCCAAGAATCTCTTCTCTCCAGGGACCTTTCAGGCTGTCCATTCATTCCCTGGGACACGGTGATTATGTGTCTGCATGTATCTCTGAGTGTGTTCCCTTCTGACTCCTGTGCATTTCTCCCTCCTACTTTGACATGCTCTTCTTAAACAAACTGAACATAGCTTGTACCTGATTAGTTGCTGCTTTAAGTAGCAATTTAAATAAAACTGTGTTAATAATGATAATGGAAATGAACCCTCACAAGGCTGAAATCAGTAAACTTGCAGTTCTTCGTGGGACATGATTACAGTGATTCCTGGGAATCTTTTGTAAGTGTTCTGTAAAAAGTGGCATTTATAGATATACAAGAAGTATTTGCTTGTGCAACAGGGGCTCAAGGTAGCTCTGATATTTGCCAAATGTGAATACTGAAAAATTTCAAGTGGACTTTATTCACTGTGTAATACCTAGATCAGATGCAGAGCAGATCACTGTCCTTTGCACATCTGGCCTGGAAGAACTCCACACTAATGAGTTACACAGCTCATTTCATTCCTAACAGGTGAGCAAAGTCAATTTGCCTAGGGCATTTACAGTTGAGCTAAATACGTCTCCAAATATAATCAGGCTTCCACGGTCCGGTCTGTCTAGTTAAGCTTCTCATTGTAGAAAGGCTGTGGTATATACATATCTAAAGCAAAATCTTATATCTTCATTTGTGATCTTTTGAGTGTCATATGATAAATGCTACCTAAAGAACTTGCATTTGTATTGTCTGTTTTGAAGTGAACATGGTGGATGAATTTTATGTCCAATTCATTCAGTTTTTGTTCATTTACCAGTGAGTACAGAGGCCCTGACAACATGCAGTTCTCAGAAAGATCTCAGACAGCAGTCAGAAGAAACAATCAGAAATTGCTGTTTTGAGGAGTTGGGATGGTTAGATATGAGTGGTTGAAGCACCAACACAAACCTCACTTTCCTTCAGGCAGTTTCTACCACTTGTGCATTGGCAGCTTCAATCTCTCCTTCCCAGTGAGGGTAAATCAAAACCTAACTTCTGGGAAATAATAAAAGACCCAAACAACCTCAAAATTCCAAATCTTATCCATTAACACCATTGTGACTGCACTAAGATGCAAATCCTAGATGTTTAAATCTAAAAATTCCTCATTTCTTGTTACATTTTTGGCCCATCATGGGTTTTTCTCCAACGCTGGTAACTGGGTAGATGACTACATAGATCACAGCACTCCTGAAGAATGTGCTCATGTGCTTACATATAGAAATTTAGAGAAACAGATTAAAGCAATTGACTTTTAACCCCAGACAGCCTGTGGCTGAGAAACTATGTCTTCTGCTGCCATCCAAGGACCTAAAAGAACTGAGGGACCAGTCTGGAGACAAGATGCTGTCCATACCTTTTCTAACTGCCTAGGCTATTAGTCTGGAGGCTGATACAGCTGTTCATTTTTTTACGAGCAAGTTTCAATAGATGTAAACCTATTTTTTTTTTTTTTGCTGCAAGCTCTTTTCTTTTGATAGAGTAGTGCAGTAGGTGGGATACTCCCTAGTAATAAGCAGTGTCTTTCCTTCCTCTAAGATGTCATCAAGCCAGCTAGGTTTCACATGATGGTGGGAAGGACATTTCTTAAATGACAACCTCTTAGAAGATGTCATTATTTGATGAGGGTGTTCCTTATATTGTTGAGATGTGCATAGAAAAACATCGTACAAACCTCAGGAATAAAAACAACTTTCCCAACGGAGTGATCAGAATCCATGAATGGACATATGGAAAAATAAATAAATATAAAAATAAATATCTACATACAGGTCCACTTTGTGAGGCATTTAAATGGCTCCCTTGAGATGATGCAAATGAAACTACATAGCTGAATGAACACACAGAAGCAGTTTCAGTGAAGAAGAGAAACACCCATCTGGGACAAGAAAAACTTCTCCTAACTGTTCAGACCTGATCTTCCAGAAGTACCTACAACCTACAATTTCAAAGACATGCCCGGAGAAAAAAAAATTCCTAACTTAACAGAGTACTAAAAATCAAGGACTGGATATTTACTCAACAGAAGCTTTATAGGCTTTAGATATTTTTATACTCTCCCTCACATCTCATCAACTCTTAAGCCGTCTGTGTTCCACACTGGCTAAAAGTGTGTACCTGAAGTACAGGGCCATCATTGTCTCACTCCTCTTGGCCAGCTATCTCCTCCCACAAAATGTGAGGAATATTATGTTATGCTCAGAGCTATGACTCACATCTTGATCTTTGCTGTGCCTAGATAAGATGTACTACAAGAAGTGTATTTCCCTCCCAAACATCTGTGTATTACAGGAGCAACAAAAGGTATCTAGCTCTGAAAGTCTTGCCATTTTAGACATCTAAAATGTCTTCTTAGACAGCCACAATTACAGAAGCACATCTAACTCAGTAAAGTGTCAGGAAAATATAGGAACACGTAACCTCCTCCACTAAAATACTAAGGTGAATTCATGCTCACTGACATTTCAGAGATAATACCTAAACTGCCCAAGAACCTGCCTTTGGGCAGGATTAGATTGCCTTTAGGTGAGATTAAGAACAAAACCCCAAATGGAAATTTATTCAATGACACAAAACAAGTGAATTTTTTGTTCTCATGCCTCACTCTTCCATTCTTGGAATGGTTCCTTCCAAGAATCTTCTAGGATTCCATGCATCTTCTGCTTTGATAAAGTCTGTCTCCTACATTTCCTTTCTGTTTGGGAAATGCTTGTGCGTGAAACAATATAAATTTCCCCTAACAAAGAATGTTCTTTTTCTGAAATTTGTGCCGTGGACCCCTTGGGCACATTGATTAAAGAGGTACCTTCTTTCTGTTAGCACTGCATTTCTAAAGGAATCCTACAAGGAATCCTGAAGGAATCTACTATCATCTGGTCATCTGTTTTTCACAGAGTCCCACTTTTGGTCAGATGCAATCTCTGATAATTTCTTAAAAGGTGTGTTATTTTTAATTGCCTTCATAAATATAATTACTGAGATATTTCATGTCAGATAAACAAGTCTCCTTGCACTGCTGGCAATTATCGAACAAAGAACTTCCCTGTATGGTAAGTTCTGCTGAGTTTAGCTTATCTGGAAGAATTTCCCAGACAAATAAGCTGTGATCACATCTGCCAAGTTTGAACTGATGAATCCAGTATGAGCTGGTAGCACAAGCAAGAGTTTCTTCTCTTGCACATTACTTGGATGGAGGGTTGTAGGGTTATAGAAACTCTGGTGGGAACGATTAATTTGCCTCTGGGATGGAGGAAGTCAAAGATGCTTAGCCTCAAGCAGTGCGATTAGCAGAGCCATTGCCACCCTATATCAATGATTTAATACAAAAGGTATTAAATTGTTAAGTGATAGTCCTTGGGGAGCAACACCACATGTGCTCATCTGATACCATGTAGGAGCTGAAGCACGAGAACTGCAATGCATGGAAGCTAAACTGTCATCCATAGACACAGCATGTCGACCAGTCAGAATGAGTGGCCTGTTCCTCTGGGATTACCAGCATGCCCTGGTGGGGCTGAAGCTCTGATCTGTGTGAGATGTGTTTGCAGATCAGGAATCTTCATTAGCCACTTACCCATCTGCTCAGGCAAACTCTGTATCATACCCCATCTCCTCATGACCATGGTATGCATGGTGTAGATCAGAGGCAGCTTTTATTCAAAAAACAGTGACAGCTGCCTCGCAGTCCTGCTTTTAGTGTAAAGGCTTATCTTAGGTTTTGAACTGGAAGTAGGCCCCATGGTCTTTCTCCCAAAATCCCATCCCCTATGCTTCCAGTTGAAGCCCTGCCTTGTTTACTCTGGAGTAGACTGAGTGCCTTTAGGACAGGAAGCCTTCCTGCTGCCCATGAGAATTTAAAGCCTTTTAAAAGTGAATAAAATTTCTTATAAACTTAAGAGACAGTGTCTCTGCTCAAAAAGCACACATCACAGGAGGATATTTAGAACAAAGAAGAAGTTTGTAGATGGGAATTAGCAGAAATTAATGGACAAAATTTTCACAGTTAGAGCAATTGTCAGAAGGGGTTAGACTTAAAAGGCTGCTGTCATAGAGCTATTCAGGACTTTTTGCCCCAAAGAACTTCAAGAAGTGAACCTAAATGAATACAGCATTTATGAACTAGATAAAAGTTAGGTTATGGGACTGAAGGCTCATTCCTATGAACACAAAGGAGCAGAGACACAGTGACAGGCAGGGGAACCCCAGTAACCACACCAGAGCTCCTGGCAGGATTGTTCTAAGGCCTGGAACAGGGCAGCCACCAGCCCTGTGGGTTGGGGGTGGCACCCTCAGCTGAGTCAATTGAGACACTCCCCATCAAGGCATTTAGAGACTCAGAGAGAATTACTGCCTACAGGTCCATAGGACTTGCCACAGGAAGTTAGAAAGAACATTTTGGGGTTGTAGAAGGCTTACTATGGGATGTTTAGAGGAAGGATCAAAGACAGGGGAGAGAAAGATCAAATTGGACCTGGAAGGAATGAGTATGAAAAAATAGAGAAGAAAGAAGACAAAAGGAGCTTAACCTTTGTAAATAGGTTACTGGTCAGTACACTTGTGCTGAAGGACAGCAGTGGCTGAGGTCTTCGCCTGGGCTCCATTCCTGGTGGGGGATGGCTTTGGTGTGCTCAAGGACACAGATGGCCAATCTATGCCAATGATCATCAGGAAATGGAAAAGCATCCAGAAGTAACTAAAGCAAGAACTAGAAAACAACAACAAATCAGAAAACAAGTGGTGTAATCATCAGTGAGGTACTGTCTAACAAATCATATGACTAAGGACATGGAAGAGTACTAGGGTAACTGAAGGAGACTGGAAAATGACCCTGGGGAAGGAAGATCTATGACTCTGCTCCAGGATGCAGGACTATTTCTATAGCCTCTGAGTTCAGGGAGCTGAAAAGAGGGAGGGAAACTCAAGACCCACCCATGTTCCTGTGCTAGGATACCAGAGCACGGCAGGATCAACCACACTGACCCTCCCATGCTCCCTTCAGGATTGCACCACGTCTCCTGCAGAACTAGGATCTTGTGAATGAAACCGCAGTGCCAGCCAACCCAGCTGCTCCACTTCATTGCATCATCTCTCCCATGGCACAGGGAAGTCTTATAATCTGTAAAATGTCATATATCTCTCTACTAAACATAATCAGCAAGTTGGCAAAGCGGCTATAGGGATGAGCTTCTGTGGGAAGGTCACAGCCACACTGGACACAGCCTGTCTCCTCCTGACCCACCACAGGCCACCGCTGAGCACATCAGACAAGCTTCTTGATGACTCTGAGCCATCATATGTGTTTGTAGCATCTCTGAAACACCTGGTTTAGAAAGGGAAGAAAGCACCAGCATGGAAGGAAAAAATGACCAGGACTATAGAAAAAACCATACCAGAGCAGGGCCTACCAGGCATGACTCTAAAGGGACTGCTGCTGATGGAGGAGCCACTACACGGTGATCCCAGTGTCTGCACTGGCCATTGCCTCACTGAAGGCACTGAGTGCAATGCATGGTGGGAGGGAACAGGAGGACAGAAGGAGAGGGGACTAGTGTGCAGAGGGAAGAAGGATGTTTTTTTTGGAATGAGGGTTTGTTTGCAGTCCAGTTAAGAGCTAACTCCTGACCATCCTCCCAAGAGGGTTTCACTTCTGCTACACCTTCTGAATCATTTAATGTTACTGTCAGGAATATGCCTATACCACAGACTAGACAGTCCTTTAGAAAGAAATACAGACAAGCCTCCCATCAGTGAAGTCCTGCTCATCATCTCAGGTACAATACACTATAAATTGAAACAGAGCTCAGCAGACCTTCTGGAACCAGGAATGAAAAGAATAACTATTATCAACATGTTATACCCTCACCCTAACACCTCTCTGGGATCTCTCAAATATCATTTGAGCATCTTTGCTCTCACTCCTTTAGTTCTCAAGTCCCAGAATCTGTCTGGGTTCAAAATAAAAGCTCTCTGATTTTGCAGGAAACAATGAAAGATCTTTAGGGAATCTCAGTGTTCAAACCTGGAACACTGCCATTTACATGCATGTTGTTCTTTTTTTTTTATTTGCTACCGTAGGTGGTGTGGAAGGAAAGGAAACACTTTAAGCTGCCTTTGTAAGCCACGGCAGACAAGGCTGACGAGCAGCACTCGAGCAGCACTATCCACTGGAGGGCAGTGAAAGGCTGGGGAAAGCTGAGAATGCCTCTGCCTAAACAAAGCTCCTAACTCGAAAGTTCGTGAGTTGCCCCAAACTGAAGGAAAATGCTACCCTGCGCATAGCTAGCAGAGTTTTGGTAGCCGTGGGGCTACAGGGGCGAGCTGTGTAGGAGAAAGTCTGTCCTTCAGTCACAGCTAGTTCCAGCTGGCTAGGCAACAGATATCGCCAACCCAGCACATGCCAAAACCTAAACTAATGGCAGAAACTTGCAGCATCTCTGTGAAAAACATTTAATAAAGAGGAATGACTGCTAGGAGATTTGTGAGGGTACAAGTGATGACACACAAGAAGACACAGGTGCAGAAACATCCTGAGGTGGCTGCAATCCATGAAGGCATCCTTGCAGGAGCAGGTACTACACTGAAGGGGACTACAGCCTGGGGAGGAATCCAAACTGTAGCAATTGAAAAGTGTAAGAAATATGAAGTGACAAGGAAAGAAACCACTACTAGATGCTGTAAACAAAAGGCAGCTCCTGTTCTAGTGATCTTTGTAAAGCCCACCTGAGAGGTGTGATTTGAGCAAGTCTGGGTGAAATAAATTTGTATCCAGAGAGGATGCTGCTTTTTTGGAGAAGACTGTGTGCTGTGAAGTGATGTATATCAGTGTGTGCACACCCACAAATATCAAGCTGGATTAGTTGGTGAGAAGGACAAGAGGCTTGGAAACAGTAAGATGGAGGAGGCAGAGGTCTAGGCCGGATACCAGGGAGACCAGAGTGGCCTTAAAGTTGGCTCATGGTGTGACCAAGAGGTCCAAACCAACCCCTGGAGAGGCTATGAGGTCAGTGGTCAACCTGAGACCCATCTGCAGGTTTGTATCTCTGGATGTGAGTCAGGAGAGACAGGAGGAGCCAGGGACAGTTACTGGGAAGATCCATAATGGACATATGTATGTTTGTGCAGGGTCATGCAAAGGAAAGTGGAAAGCTGAGGGTCCAGGGTCAGTTACTGGACAGAGTGCCTGAATTGTACTCATTCCATGGTCATAATAAAATTATTTTACAATAAAAACAACCCCTTTAAGTGCCAAAGAGGAGACAGTGCCTCTGGTTGTGTGACCAGAGTATTCATACATGCACATGCACTCTGTGGGACTATTGGGAATACAAGCAATAGCCCACCACTAATAGCACCACAGTAGTGCACCTGGCAACGGGGAGGTGTGGTAGCCTCACTTCTGTAGGACTACCAACTTCAGAAATTCTCAAGCCAAAAGGTTTCTCTCACAACACAGAAAGAAGCTCCAGCACTTACAGATAAGTGATTCTTCACAAAATACACTACACTAATGCTAGAAGTGGATGCACTGGGCCTCTATTCAGATGAGTGTTTGTATGTATTGTGTGTGCAATAGCCATTTAACCCACTAACAAAAGGTCACTGTGAATGATTTGCAGCAGAATAGTGCTGAAGCTTCAGTTCACAAATTTTATTTACAGTGTGGAAGTGCAGAAACAGAATTTGGAAATTTAGCTAGGCTGAGAAATTAAAGAAAAATCTCTGGAGTATGTCCTTTATCCTCACAGCTCCTAAAATATACCTAAGCCATAAAACAATGGTGTAACATATGTGTATCTTTAATGTTTCCATGTGTGCCTTCTGAGTCTATTATTGATTTGACAGAACTCATGTCTTAACATTTAGAGTATGACAGCGAATGTTAAAGATTTTCCCGTATAAGCAATCAGTGAAACCACTTTTTCTTCCTTAAAACATGTGCCGCGGTCTGGCATACTGAATAAGTGTGGTATATATACAGAGGAAACTGTTCTTTACTCTTTAAAAATTAAACATTACCAAAGACATAGTTAATATTTACCCAGAATTGCAGAGAGAGCTTTTTAATAGAAGAACACTTGCCTTTCCCCATCCCCCCAGTAACTGTTATAGGAGCTTTAGAATAGAATAAAATAGAATAGGACTATTTTTCTTGGAAGGGACCTACAATGGTCATCCAGTCCAACTGCCTGACCACTTCAGGGCTGACAAAATGTTAAAGCATGGTATTAAGGTCATTGTCCAAATGCCTCTTAAACACTGACAGGTTTGGAGCACCCACTTCCTCTCCAGGAAGCCTGCTCCGATATTTCACCATCCTTTTGGTGAAGAAATGCTTCTTAATATCCATTCTCAACTCCTTCTGGCACAGCTTTGAACCATTCCCACATACTCCCCCCAGAAACTGTGGAGAAGAGCTCAGCACCTCCCTCTCTACTTCCCCTCCTCAGGAAACTGTGGAGAGCAGTGAGGTTGCCATTGAGCCTCATTTTCTCCAAAACAGATAAGCTCATTAAAGGACCTACACATCATTCTTGAATTGTGGGGCCCAGAACTGCACATGGTGCTCAAGGTAAGGCTACACCAGTCTGAAATGCAGTGTAATTATCACCTTTTAGCTCAATGCTCCAATCTATCTAGATCCCTCTGCAGTGCCTCCTGTCCCCCAAGAGAGTCAGCAGCACCTCCCAGTTTGCTATCACCACCAAACTTGCTGAGGGTATACTCACCTCCTGCATCCAGACCTTTAACAAATATATTGAACAGAGCTTACTCTAGAGCTGAGCCCTGAAGGAGCAACGTTGGTGACCAGTGGTCAGATGTAGCCCCATTCACTACAACACTTTGTGCTCGGTCCTTCAGCCCTTTCTTCACCCAGCACGCCATAAACCTGCTCGCCCCATAGCTGGACAGCTTGTCCAGAAGGGTGCTGTACTAAAATACAGGAAAACTACATCCACTCCTTCCCTTCTTCCACTAGGGAGGTGACTCTATCACAGAAGGATACCAAATTACTTAAACAAGAATTTCCCTTTGAGAACCCATGTTGACTATAAATTCTTCTTTAAATGGTTTTTAGTAGTATCCAGTATAATCTTTTCCATATTTCTTCCAGGAACTGAGGTTAGACTAACAGGTCCATGGTTCTCTGGGTCTTCCTCTCACACACTTTTTTGTACATGGGACTAGACCTTTGGTAGATGATCAAGAGGGGTCCTGACATAATACCTGCAGGATCCTTCAGACCTCTGGTGTGTCAAGTCTCATCAAGCCCCACAGACGTGTGAGCACTCACCCAGTAGAGATGGTCTCTTGCAATTTCAGTGTCCACAAATGGAAGGTCACTCTTCCTGCACTCCTGGTCCTTAAATTCAGGGGACAGGGCAGCCCAAGGTCTGTTATTATTAAGAGTTGAGGACAAAAAAGCTTTGAACGCCTTAACTACGATTGCAGTTGCCATGTATATGCACATTTCTTGGAAGGAGCGGGGATTTCTTTTTGGCAGTGGCGTGGGAACGCTCAGGCTATGCTGGAGAGGTGCGGCCTGGAAATCGGGGAACACCTCATGGAGCTGGGACACTGTCAATGGCACCCAGGCCTGGATCAGCAATGGTGTGGCCAGCAGGAGCAGGGCAGGGACCGTCCCCCTGTGCTCAGCACTGCTGAGGCCACAGCTCAAATCCTGTGCTCAGTTCTGGGCCCCTCACTGCCAGAAAGACATTGAGGGGCTGGAGCGTGTCCAGAGAAGGGCAGCGGAGCTGGGGAAGGGTCTGGGGCACAAGTCCTGTGAGGAGCAGCTGAGGGAGCTGGGGCTGTTCAGCCTGGAGAAAAGGAGGCTCAGGGGGACCTCATCACTGTCTGTGACTGCCTGAAAGGAGGGGGCAGCCAGGTGGGGGTCAGCCTCTTCTTACAGGTAACAAGTAACAGGACAAGAGGAAATGGTCTCAACTTGCACCAAGGGAGGCTTATACTGGATATTATGGAGAATTTCTTCCTTGAAAGGGTGGTCAGGCATTGGAACAGGCTGCCCAGGGAAGTGGTGCAATCGCCAGCTCTGGAAATATTCAAAAAACAAGTGACGGTAGCACTTACGGATATGGTTCAGTGGTGAACACAGTGGTGTCAGGTTAACAGTTGTCCTCCATGATCTTACAGACCTTTTCCAACTTCAACCATTCTACAGTTCTTTTAACATAAAATTACAGAAAAATCTCTATATTTTACCTTCCAAACCTACACCTTGGCTTAAAACGTTTAAAATACACTTAAAACACATTGTCTTTAGCCCATTGTATTCTAAGGAACACACTAAGTTTATATAGCTGCATTAGTGGTAACGAAACTTTGTAAGAAGTTTTAATGGCATGTTGTAGCCATGATGTACTATGCCAGAAATGTGTCTGTATGCATCAAGAGCATTTTAAGACGACAAAAACCCCAAATGATTTGACAAAGTTTTTTTTGCCGAAGCCGAAAGAGAAACCCTTGGTGCTGAGGAGATTCTCACTGATTTTCAAGATCATACCCACAGACAGGTTTATAGATGGATCATTTTTATAAAAAACTCTTTTTATGGGAATAAATTGCTGTGATTAAGATATGTTTCCTACTGTCTCATCTGTCATGTCTTTGGAAATGACAATATCACGTTCTCTGCCCCAACAGAAACTCTGTAATGAATGTTATTTAGTACAAGCAGATGTCCATACAAGATTATCAAATAATCTAGGAGAAAATTACCCTGACAATTACAGCTGCTTTTAAGAGGGAACACAGGCTAAACATGTTCAGCCTGTCACATTTTTTCTGGGAGGTGCTAAACACTCACAGGTCTGTTGGCATTACAAATCAGTCACCAGCTCTCTTCAAGCCAGACCTGAAGATAAAATCTACTTATCTTGGTCAACATATATTAAGCCTCATTAATATTTTTAAACATTCAGGGTTTTTTATTTCAATCAAATCGATGCATTTATGTCAAACACTTGTAGAGACAATTTTTGGTGTTTTTTTTCCCTTCAGCTAATAGTTCCAGCTAGCCAAAGCCAGCTGGCAGGCTCAGCTACCTCATCCTTTGATTTGGGTTATTTTTCTATGCAAGGGAAATAAGGTGTGCTTAGATCAAAGCTGGAGTTCAGATGTATAAGTACAGTCTTGGCAGCCACACTGAATTTATTACACTCTAACTCAAATAAATATCTGGCTTGTGATTTCCAAATAGCAGAATGCCTTATTCTTTCTTTTGGTTATGTTCTGACTGACTTGTTAGGAAACAGGAAAAGGTGTGACAGTTCCAGATGGGTCAAAACACAAGTAAGTTCATATTTGACTACAAATTTAGGAAGTTCTTTTTCTTAAGCATGCATTGTCTAAGATATCGAACTATTTACAGCTCCAGGAAACACAATGGCCTTTTCATAAGGCAAAAATAATCAGAGTGAATTGAAAAAGTCTTTGGCTCACTGTTAATGCAATGGGGATAACAGATGTGCCCTCCTCAGGGTGCTGGGAGAATTGAACAACCATTGATTTGTACATACTGGTTATAGAATCAGAAGGTGTCTTGGAAGTGGTCGCTGTAGCCTGAGACATTTCACATGACTGCTGAAGTTATGGCTGGTATCACTGTTTTGGAGGGCTGGGCAATGCTGACAAGGGGTTTTGTGGTATAAGTGGGCTGAGTAGTGGTGGACTAAGAGATATGGAGGGATCAAGGGTTCCTGGGGAGGTGGGAGACATGAAAAATGTGTATGCCAAACAGAGATTTCACACAAAAGAAATGTAAACAAAAGAAACAGGTCACACAACAAAACCAACATTTTACATAAAATAGTGATTTATGATATAGTGATAATAAACTTGTATAAGTGATTCCTGTAAATCAGTCTAGCCATTTTTCTTCTTCTTTCACAGATGTAATGACACTTTTCTGGTATGGGATATTTCATTTATCATACTGAAACAGCATGAAAAACAACAATCATAACACCCTGTTACATCATGGTTGGCCAGTCTTAGACACATACTCTTTGTCTGTGTATTTCCTGTGGAAAGACCTAACTTGTAGCTTCCAGTACTGAACACCAGGTAAGGAAAAGTTGTAAGAAAAAGACCAAATAAAATTCTGATTAATGCTATGATTTGAGAACTTATTACTACCTTATATTTTTATAAAGGATATAAAAATCTGAAGCACAGAGCACACTTTATCATAAAACAGCTAAACTTTCAACTAAGGGCATATATTTTTAAACATTCTCCCCCCCAAAAGAATAATTTGCCTCTCATTAACTTATGTTTCAACATAACACTGAATTTACTAAGGTTGCTTATGTGTTAAGATTATCAGATAAAGTGATAAATTCTGTGATCAATCTTAGTCTTAAAATATCTAAGTTCTATGATGCAATAATAATAGGATTAGGAATGACTGAAATGAACTGGTTACACTTCTTGGTGAAAAATGATTAGGAAAACACTTCAACACATGAAGCTAAGTGGGAACTCGATATTTTCCTAACCTGGCAACTAAGCTCTGCAAGTGTCTCAAAGATCAATATTTTCTTACATCATATTGAAAACAAACAAACAAAAACCACGATTAACTTTGCTTATTTTTTGTTAAGTTTTGAGAACAACTAAACAATTTCCTTTAGAATGTATATTAAACCATAGATTCTAAACGTCTCCCAACATCTTCCCATAAGGTGAAAGTTCAGCTAAAGTAAAGCTACAATCAAGGTGCAGCTTGCATCATTTACTCATTTGGAATGCCTTGCCAAGATTAAAACAGAGTGGAATGCAGCTCCACAGGTCTCGTTGACACCTAACCTCTTTAGCCTTTATTCTGCTTTTGCAAAACCTTCGCCTTTCTCTCCTTGCTTAAGGAAAGTGTTTAGGAACTGTCCAGAATAAAAATACAAACTACTGAACTCCAACACGGGTAAAAGAACAGAGATATTTCTCCCCTCCCCTGAATTTGAATACTTAATACTGAAAAAAAAGTTCTTGAAAAAAGATAATTATTTTTCTGAGAAGGAATTTATATGAGACATGAGCTTATTATTTAACTAAAATTTCTTAAAGCTAGAATTTTCAATGAAATAGCTTTTGGACAAGTAGGAATTTTAGAAAAAGAAGAAATAAAGCTGTTTACCTCTGCATTATTTATATAGTATCTCTTCTCTACAGTATCTTTTTATCTGTAGAATAGTTTTATTTTACACCATTCAAATGTCTGGTATTACTTATGCTTTGCTGGATTGCCAAAAACTAAAAGGAAGAAAAAAAAAAGTTGGCTTAGTCCCACACTGAAATTGATAACTCGTTTTTTCCTTTTCCTTGTGTAACACCTAATATGCTTCTACAGAATGCTTTTCCTCTAAGTATGACTTAAAATGTCAGAAGGCATATCTTTATTTCAAGAACAAAGTCTTTCCTAAGAATGAGTAACACTTCCTTCAATGCAGATAGGAACACAAAAATAATGAAGAATCAATAGATTGGGAAGAGAATGCAAGTCTTCAGAAGGGACCTGGCAGAATCCATGTTTCTGAGATAATAAATATTAAAATTGATGAAATCACTCTGCATGATCACCTTCGTTGCTGTGTTCAGCTTTGGTCTCACCAGTGCAAGAATAACAATGGTATTTAGGAAGGTGTCCAGCAATGGAGATGGTCAGGGTCTGCAGCATATGATAGCCAAGGTGAAGCTGAGGGAAGCTGCAGATGGAAAGGGAGATCTTCCTGATGGCACACAGCTTAAGGACAAAGGCTGACAACCACAATTTGCAACAAGGGAATTTCTGAGTAGGTAAAATGATTGATTGATTGATTGATTGATTGATTGATTGATTGATTGATTATCTATTGTATTGGGAGGATACTTAGACACTGGAACAAGAACACAAAGAATTGTGAAATCTTCAGCCCTGGAAATATTCAAGCTTAACAGGCCAGGACCCTGAACAACCTGCTCAAGACGACCCTGCTTTAAGTGAGGGTTTGGGCTCAATAACCTCCAGGGATCCCTTTTAACTCAAGCTATTCTGCAGTTCTGTGAATATCTTTGGATATATCCTAGGGTCCCTGTCTCAACAATATTGCATTGATGCAGCCCAAATCTGCAACAGTGTAAATCCAGTTGGATGAACTGATGTGTGTCTGTCTAAACTCTTTTCATATTACATTAGTTGATTTAATGAAATAATTTCTTCTGCCAGGAATCCACATTTCATTTGTGGTGGATCATCTCAATGCTGCCTTAGATGATGTTACCTACAACTTTTTCACCATGGTGTGAAGGAAAAGTACCAGTGCCAGTAAGGGGTAAAAACAATCATGGAAAGATTGTCTCAACTCTTCTGTTAGGCTGGGAGTGGAAACAGGGGTCTCACCTGCCTGTAAAATACTATCCTACCCCTAAACCTCCTTTAATCAGGGCCCAGTTAGTCTCTTTGCAGCCCTAGTCTGTATGTAAGTGGTAAGATTTAAGGATGCACCACACAATGTAAAGTCTGGCATTTACATTCATGCAGGGAATTGTGGATTCTGGCCTTCACTACTCTAAGTTTACTGCTCTGGCCTTCACTATTCTAAGTCTCAATTCCCTAACAATATCCCATCACAGACAAGCAAGTAAACTGAAATTAAAACTACTCAGTCTTAATCAAGAAAGATCTCAGACTGGCAAGTATTGCAATTAAATTTACACAGATTTTACTTTTCATGTAATAGCAAGACTGAATGCAGTGTCATAGGGTATTCTGATAAAGAAAAAATGGGATTAATGTACTAAAATTACTCTTTTGTTTGTGATTTGCTTTTAAAGACTAACATCCCAAACTTTTCTGTATAGTCCAAAGAGCAGAACATGCTTATTATAAAGGACCTACTGCATCCTGCAGATGCAGAGTCAGAGGTATTAGATGCTATTCCATGAAACCACTGTGAGAAGGAAATCTGTCAGAGGGTTGAAGAACATTTTCTTTTATTTCAGGGACAGAGAGTTTTGATTAAAAAAAAGAGGCCTTCAATATGTGCTAAATAGGCTTGAATTTTGATGGTCCTTGGGCTTTATTATGTCTGCCTTTCTGAGTCTGAGCTCATGGTTTGAAGCTGTGATCTCCAGTTGTCCCACTAACTCTTTCAATATTATCTATTTTGTGTCAGAGCTGGAAGGTTAAAGATTTGAGGGAGTTCTGTTTGGTCTGGGTGTAAAATCAGAGTCCTTTGACATTTTGCTAGTAATTATTGAAAGTAACACCTATTCATTTATTTAGGCCTTGGAAATACTAAATTTGCAACAAAATTGTCTGGGTACAGTTCCGCTCTGGGGTCACATTCCAGGTGAGTGGGAAGTGAGGATGGTGTGTGAGATCAGAATTACAGATGCATACACTTGGGTGACCTTATACTGAGTGCCCCTAAAATGCATCTGCCTTACCACTTCTGTTGGTGATTTTCAATGACAATCAAGTACCTAAACTCCATTCTTGATATTTGCTCATAAATAAACTTCACCACATATTGAAATTCTCACCCCTCTTCATTCAGGTGCTCTTGCTTATTAGATGCCTTCTTTGGCATTACAATGTGAAAACACATCTTCCTTCACATTTCCTTCTTGGTTGAGACAGCAGAACCCCCCTTGAACCCCAGGATATGGCAGTGCAGACATAAGGTGTGTTTTTCCACTTAGTATCTTACTGTGATGTTTCTCAGATTCAAGTTTTTAAAGAGAATTTTAGAGAATCTTAGAATATTGTAATTTTAAAATACTGATTTCCTTCATCTCTTCATCTGCAGGTTGGTTTTTTTTAAACTTTTTTTTTTTAAGATAAAGGATAGTAAGGAATCTTTTGGCTATCAGGGCCTTTGAACCCATGGTTTCCCACAGATCTTTTTGCATCTTTTTGCATATTTGCCTCGAATATGAGTAACCAGCACATACCCTGCCATTCGTTAAAAGTTCCCCCAGGGCTTTGTACAGTGTAACGCATCTCTGTCTTGATTCCAGCTGATGCACATTGTGATTCCATTTGCCCTTCGTGCAGCTATCAGGCCTTTCCAGCCCACGACCATCCCAGGAACAGCAAGTATTTCTTTGCCTTAGTTCCTAATAATTTCCAACTAATGAGCTATGAATCTTTGTTATTATTTTCCCAATAAATTACATTGTGTTCCGTAGTGATAAATTTAATATTAGTCCCAAGGCTGTACAGTTCTTCCAGACAATGTTCAGACATTTTAAACCAACTTCTAACTAGGAAAAGTAAGAAAATAATGGCACAGCAGAGAAAAATTACCTTACATCTTATTTTGTTGTTCCAGTTGTTTATCCTAATTTCACTCATTAGTCTGACATTTGTTTCCTTCCCTTATTTTTCTAAGATAATAGTGATTATGTTGAAGACATGGAATAAGATAACGAAAAATTGGAAATTTGAACACATACACAATAACACAGTTATTGAAGTAAAAATAAATAACATTTATTATTTCATAATAAAACAAGAGCTTCTACTGAAGAAATGCTATCTAAAAAATTGTACTGGTATCTTCCCATGATAAAACCATTCTATTATTCTAATAATTTAACACATTAAGCAACAGAATTGTCTTTAGAAATTATAATTCTCATCTACACCATGGATAGAAGAACAGAAAAAATCCTCCCAAAACGCTGTGGAGGAAAACATAATCTGACCATGAAGGACCTCTAGTGGCACATATACTTCCAATCGAACACCTCTGACATTATGCTTGCTCAGCATTTTAGAAGGAATCACTTCTGCCGTTTCAGATTTTGACTTCATGTAATATTTTTTGTCTTTCCTTCAGTTGACACGGATGGAAAAAAATTTTGTTACAGTAATGTACAACAAAGTGTCCAGCTGAACAATGGCTTTGCCCTTTACTTGTTATCATTGTTATCTACTTCTGATTTTCTCAGCAGGAGGCACAGATGGGACACACTGAAATGCAACTGTTTAGCAAAAAGGAACTGAAAGCAGATGAGGATACCAGAGCTATGTCTGTGTCTTATTTGTTATGGCTGTGCTAATTTTTTTATTTGTCCTCAGCTCAAAAGTTTGTCATTTTATTTTATTTATTTTTTTTTTTAAAGCAGAAAAAAAAGCTATGCTGGTACTTTTGAGTTAACCTTCACCCATTCTAGATGATATCCAACTATAAGAAGTATTTGGATTCTTAGTTCCTTTCAGTCACTCTTCCAAATAGTTTGATACTTTTGAATACAAGTAATCAATTTTTAAAGAATTCAAGACATTTATTGCTAAAATTTCTTAGTCAAAAAGGAGGAATATACCTACCAGTTAGTCTAGGGGCCCATTAAATTTCCAAATACATCCTTCCTGCAGATAAACAAGAATCCCTCCCAGAGATTTCACTTAACCTGGGAAAGACACCGTAAACTGTGTTACAGTGAAGCCACTTACTTTTGTGGAGCACCAGGAACAGTTTCTATCCCTGAAAGAGGATGCACAGCCTTAAAGGCACACACTGCCACATTCTGCTGGTGGGGCAGAGCAGGGGAAGGGTGGTACCGGTTCTGGGCTGAACAAAGGATGTCTGCAGGGCTGGCACACACCGCAGGCACCTGCATCTCTCCACTGGCATGAGGCAACAAAGGGGCCAGCAAAGATCCAGAAACATCCAGACACAATCACACATGAGATGGACCCTGAATTGTAGTAAAGCTGCAGCTTGAAGCAGGAGTAGAACATGAAGTCATGTTTATCTGAGATATCTCTGCATTCATGGCAGTGTTGTCCACAAGCCATAAAAATTTCCTGCAATAGCGAAGTTTATTATACATTGCAATGAACTTAGCCCCCAAAGTCTAACAGAGGGCACTTTTAATAGTTGTTGTTGCTGGGGTTTTTTATTGTTATTGTTGTTGTTGCTGTTGAAATTTAAATTAAAAAGAGATCCCAGCCTGTTTAAACACGTTATTTTGTTTCATTTTTTTACATAGATACCCCTCTGGCATTGCAATCTTTCTGCAGCTGAGCAGCTCTGGGGTAAAGCTCTGGCCTGGCAGTGTCTTTTTGGTGTGAGGTTGCTTCAGCCTGCCTGTAGCAAGGAATTCCAAGAGTTGAGCTTAAATAGAGAAAAAAAGCACCAATGACATGATTCCCCATCTCTGGAAAACTGGCAGCAGATTGCAGACATAGGATGAATAAAATTAAATGTGAAGATAATAATACCACAGTTGTGGAACTCAGATAGGACTAAATACAGAGGGTCTGATAAGTCTGCTCCTTTTAAACTTTTTGTTAGTTAAGGTTGTGAAGAATCAGGAGCAGCATGACCTCATTCATAACTATCATAACACTGAGACTAATCTTGACAGACTGATTTCTTGCAGGAGTCACAGCAGGATTTTTATTGGATTAGGAATTCAAAGGTAAAATACTAAACTATTCTGTTATACAAATGAAGGAAAATTACATAAAATCTCAGTGCAATAAAGAAATGAGTATGTATATTATAAATATAGATGTATATTGATTAATGCTTTTAAAACATATAATTACACAGCTTTCCTTTCATAATGACGTCTAACATTACACCATCAAAGAGGGTATTTGGGGTCTTCTCCCAAGTAGCCAATACCTTAGAGGTTATTTGGGCCTGGGCCTTTGGGGAAGAGGGAGACTAAAATTCACCTTCATTAAGGACAGGTACATGGAATTGTAAAGATAACCTGAAAATGGCACAGTAATGCCTCTTTGACTCTCCTAAATCTAATCCTACTAGGACAAATTTGAGTAGTAGCATAGGGAAATAAATACAACTGCAATGAGAGAACTATGACAGAGAAAAACATGTCTGAAAAAAAAATGTTATGGTGTTGGGGGGAGGAAGATTAAATCGTGGTGCTCTGCGGGAAACAGCTGAAGGTAGAGACCAACAGCGTCCTGTGGCAGAAAATCCTTTCTGCCGGTACAGCCAGGACAGTGATAAATATTTGCCCCGATTAGGGCAGAAGATTGCTCTTCCTGGAGATACCTCGGGGGTTCAAGTCCATCATCTGATACACATACAGAGCATCATTAGAAGCACTGTTAAAAAACCCACCAAAGTATGCAAAATGTCACCAGGTTCTCCAGGTGAGTTGCCCTGAGATGTGAGAGAAGACAAACGGGATGTGCAAAACTCAGAGGAATGGGAAAGAAGCGGCAAAGAAGTGGGAGCTGAAACGTTACAAGACTCGAGGCTGCGCCGAAAGCTGCGAGAAGTTAAATTTGAAGGGTTTGCTGTAACATTTTCCTCCTGTAATTGGCAGATACGCCTGAACCGCCTGAGCACCAGCCAGCTGCTGCCAGGCTTCCACATGCGCTGGGGCTCGATGCCCGCGCAGGGGCAGGGGCAAAGTAGCCCTGCAGGGACCCGCACCGGGGCATCGGACTTGGCGGCTGCCGGGGAGCCCCGCGGGAGAGCGGGAGCACCAGCTTGGTGTTGGCGCTGCTAAAGCCCCTCACTTATCCGACCTATACCCAGCGGCTGCAGGAAACTGCCGGGCCGCAGCGCGCCCAGGGGAAGCAACACCGGGACAGCTCCGACCGCCCCCCCCAACTCGAGCCGTGCCCCTCCCGGGGGCGGCCCCTCGGCGGGCACAAAGCCGGGCCCGGCGGTGGCCGGAGCAGCAGTGTGGCGCTGTCCCAGTGCTGTTGCTCATCCCTTTCTTCCGCCGGGTGCCGGCTCCGCAGCACCCGCCCTCCATCGCTCGCTGCCCGCTGCGGGCGGGCGCGGGGCCGGGGCAGCGCCGCGCCATGGAGGAGGCGGCCGCTGCTGCCGGGGCACCGCCGCCCGCGGCTCCTGCTGCTGCTGCTGCTCCTGCTGCTCCTGCTGGAGCCGAGCCATCACCCGGGGCCGCCGCCGCTGCTCCGCGCCGGCTGCTGGCGCTGCTCGGGGCCAAGCTCTGCACCTGGTGAGTCCCCGGCCTCCACGTGGAGCCGCGCCGCGCCGGCCTCCCCGCCCGCCGGGCCGGGGAAGGAAGGGAGGAGAGGGGAAGCGTCCTGGCTGCTCTCGGCGCTTGGGCGGGATGCGGAGGCCGCTCTTGCCGCCGGCAGCAGCCGCGGGTTGCCTGCGCCGGAGCGGCCGCCGCGGTGCGGGCCCGGGGTTAGGGCTGGGGAGGCCCGGGGCTGAGCAGAGCCCGGACCCTTCGGGCGGCCCAGCACAGGGTAGTCCGGGGGAGCTCTGGCCGCTGCCCCGGGATCAGCGCTCTGATGCTGGGGCTGCTCCGGGAGCCGCCGAGCTGCAGCCTGCGGGTGCTGATGGGCGAGAGCGCTTGGGGTCGCCTCAGCTGAGCGCGGAATTAGCGAGTGACATTTTGACTCTGTTGAAGTAGGACTGTGCTCTCACACATTAACACGTGCATTCGGCTTTTTTTGTTCTTCTGTGTTCCGTTTTTCCCCCCGCACTTTATCTGTTTCGTAGTCTTCGATCAGCATCCTTGAAATTGAAATTGAAAAGTCATAGGGGATAGCGAAGGTAATAGAACAAGATAACTGAAATGAGGTGTGGAATCCAGAAAGACCAATATCCCCGTTTCCTCCTTCTATGAATCATCTTAAGGTAGAGACCCGTTCAGGTATTTCTCTTGAAATATGAGCACAAGTTAAGCATGGAAAACTTGTGGAAAAAAAAATCTGCCAAGCTGTGCAAACAAGCTGGTACTTGAGAAGGACTACTTCCAGGAGAGCAGGACTACGTCCTCTGACTTCTAGGCCGTTCACTTACAGCTTCTCTTCCCCTCTAGGGGGCAAAAGCAGTGCCTGTTTAAGAGGCTTTTTTTGAGCCTTAAGTTTCGTCACTAGTAGTTACTGCATCCGACTTGTCAGCCAAGGATGTGCTGGCTTTCCTGCCAGCCTTGTGCTCAGAAGCTGCTCACAGTCTGGCTGCTGGACTGTGTGATGGTGTGTGCTGGCCAAGCAGAGCCGTATTCCAGTGTACAAAGCCTCATCCTCTCTTTTGGTTGCAAGTTTTTCTCTTTTCACTCCTCCTGCATGTCAGGAGAGACCTTGAAAGGCAAGACAGAAACTTGTTGAGTTGTTCAGTAACCTCACCTATGCCGTTAGTTTTGGCAAAGGGCTGCACTAAGGGAGTCTATGGAAGATACTTGAAAGAAAATCAAGAGCTTTCACTGAATTTTATGAAATCTTGTCCAAGATACTGACTTGATATTTTTTCATATTTTTTTTCCTCCAGGTGACAGCAGGCTCAGCTACTTCAGTTTTGTTAGAGGCCTTTCTGAATCGTAGGAAGGCTTAATAGTTGTATGTAATAAAGTAGGCTGGGTCTGGGTTTTGTTGTGGGGTTTTTTTTCTGGGTTTTTTTTGGTTTTTTTTGAGTAGGACCATTAGAAAATACATTTCTGATGCTTTTTTGCTTTCCTGTTTCTGTTCTTTTGCAAATTAAATTGATGTCGGTTTCAAAGAAGAACATGGGAAAACTAACTTCTGATGATATTAGTTCTTAAAAATATATTCTGTTGTTTTTAGTTAATTACTAATTATGTTGCAATATGGGTTCTGTCTGAACCTGAATTTTCCCTTAACCACTTGCATGAAAAAGTGAGATTATTGAAATTAAATGGTCACTTCCCCTCCTATTTAGGTAGGTTTCAGTAGTTAAAGCCAAGTGCAAGTAAACTCTGTATGTGAACAGTGTTGCCAGGCTTTGCCATGTCAGTGTTAGATTGGTCGCATAAATAAAATGAATGTTTCAAATGCTGTATTTATTGTAAGTTAAAAATTCACATTAAAATTACAGGATTTTGTAAACTAATTGCCAGTAAAATTTTTAACTGTGGTCTTATTAAATTTTCTTTAGCTTCCTCCAATATAGGCTCTGATTGTATTTTAGTATCTTGGTGTATTTTTTATTCATTTCACATGGAGACAAGGAAAGCCAGCCTGAGTTTCTCATGATGTTGAGAGCTGCACATTATCCAGTGTTCACTTTAGACCACTTTGTGGCAAACTCTCATGCTCCAAAAAGTCCGAAAATGACTTCAGTTTTGCTCAAAACCATAGATAATGCTAGCTAAGACAGAGTGGCTGAAGGGATGGGAGGAATAATTAGTAGCTTGCTACCGAGCATTAAAAGCCAACAACAACCCTCCCCCACTATAAAACTAAAGGCCTTTTCAGACTACTTACCTTGCATCATCTGAGACTCCAAAGCGAATTAGTCTTTTCCAATGCATTAAAAAAGCCCAAAAAACCCAGAGAGGATTAGGTTCTGGCATAGAAAAGTTAATAATTAATATATTTCAAAACCCAATCAATTATTAATAAGAAAGTCACTGTCATCAATTCTCATATCAGTACCAAAAAGAATGGAAACTTGTGTCTTTAAAGCATTTTGCTCAGAAGAAATTGTCTTGCAAAATGCAAACAGTAGGATTTCAAGTTTGCTATCAAGTTTTACAGAGAATGAAGCATATTTTTTTTAAGACAAGCTATGAGCTCTGTGAGTGCATCATGCTGGGAGCATGGTGATGTCTTCTCAGTTTGAAGAAGTTAGTTTTGATGCTTTGGCAAATGGTGTGAAGGGAAACTCCTTTGCTGCTTCTTTCTGAGGCTTCCACCCGGCATTAGGAAGCAGTCAGGGCAGGAGGCTGAGACCTGAGAAAGCTGCCACATGTGGAGCATTTTGGGATTCACAGAAGACATTTTTTGAGGGCAGCCTTCCGCTGTTGGTGGACTAGGTCTTTCTGTGTGTTTTTTGTTGTTAATATTTTGAATCTGTTCAGGCAAGAAAAAAACTCCCTGAATTAAAATAGACAAAAATAGAGAAGGGCATGAGGTGTGATGAAGATGAAGCCTGTTTGCTTTGTCAGGGGCCTTTGATATGGTCGAAGTAAATGCTGTAGCACTGCCAAGACATATATTAACTAAATAGCAATGATTTCTAGGGCAGTAACCACAAAGTGAACAGTTCTGGAGGTTCTGGACCTGCCTCTCTTCCCAGATGCAAAAATGCAAGGAGATAATTCCTTAGATACCTTAAACTGGGGCAATTTGGTTATTACAAAAGCTGAGCATCAGCTTAGTGAACTTACTCCACTGCAAGAGGGCAGATGGGTCTGTCTTGTTTTCAGTAAATGATGGTTGAAGCAGCTTAATTGTTAACAAATTTGAATGGCAGCAGGTTTTCCCCCTTTTGCCCTCTTGTTGGAACATGATCCCTATCCAGTTTGCCAGAACGCTGCACGTAGGGTCCAGGTCTTTGCTGTAGAGAAGGTGCTGTGGCTCAGGGGCAGCAAAGTTGCCCCTTTCAACTCATGTCCTAGGCAAAAGTGTTTAAAGCCCTACAACACAGAAGTCCATGTTAAACAAGACTCCTTAAATAAGTTTGTGGGGTGGTAATGCCTGTGCTTCTGCCTTTCTCTGTGGCAACACCCAGGAGGTGGATGAAGGAGAGTTTGTGTCCAGATCAGGGTTTCTGCTAGCCAAGGCAGCTTTAACCTCTCCTGGTAGCATGCTGACAAGTGCAGTTCATTTTGTTCTGCACACAGGCTTTGCTCCAGTAAAATTGCAGCAGTTTTGCCCAGTCATGCCTCTATTCATGTCTGATCCTTACCTCCACACTTTCCTCCCAGCTAGTCCAAATGCTGGGTGAGTTTCGTCCAAAAACTGCTAAAGACTTGCTGTATTCCTTGTGTGCTCATGGTGAAGAAGAAACATTTTTCTGCTAGTTGAGGCAAGAATCTTTATGTGAATAATAAAAAGTATACGTGTATTTTTTTAAATGCCTGAAACCACTTTTTTGTATGTTGTTCACCACAGTGTGTCTTCCTTTATATTTCAGTGGGTCTTCTGTCATTTTACCTGCTGCAAAGGAGCCAGAGTTCACAGGGCTGGCAGAGGGCGAGCTGGAATTCTCATCCGTGCCTGCTTGAAATTTTAGCTAACCTACATCACATTTGTTCTAATGGCAACTGATTAAATTCTTTACATGACCATAAAAAGATATTTCTCCATCAGCCAGAATAAGTATCCAGAATGTGACTGATTTGTTCACTAAATAGCACAATTAGACCATTGACCAGAGTATAAAGAAATGAAAAATAATTCAGTTAAAATATAACAGAAGTGAGGTAGCTTCAGATTTTTCCCCTGCTATTTTTGATGAAAGCCACCCATCATCCCCCCATATGTATTTTAGAAATCTGTTTAGAAATGAGAATGTTTTTCTTTCACACATGAGTAAGAGTTACTCAGATGAGACTGGATGGTACCTCACAAGATTGTCACATGATGTCACATAATGCTTAGAGTGTGAATGTGCACTATTCCTGGGATTGGCAAGGCAAGCTGTAGTAAAGCATGGGGTTCAAATCTCTTGTGGAAGTACAGCATAGCTGGACTTTGTAGAGATTTGCTGTCTCATCAGAATGGACTTGGAGAGAAATATGTGCCCAGCAGCATTTTCAAAGTTAGAAGAGCTTGGTGTCGGCCTGAGCTGAAAACAGGATTCATGCAGGTGTGTTAGAGTCCATGCAACAAAGATGCCTCCCTTCCAAAAAGAGGGATTGATTGTATGATTGTAGTTGGGTCTAGCACACCCTTCTTATTGCCTGACAGCTGGATTGCACAGCACAGCAGGGTGAGCTGTTATTTTCTGTGCTGCTGTCACCCACCTTGGGAAGACAGCCAGTGTTACTCTCAGGTGGTGTGCCTGACACATGGGTGTCCTGCCAGAAGTCAGTGTGGAGAGATGTAGGCACAGGGTAGGTACAGAATCCTAATGGGGTCCTTTTTTCCCTTGCTTGATTAATTTAAGTGGAAACAAATTAATCAGTTGTGCAGACAGTTAAATTTTCATCAGAAGTCTTCAGTGTAAACAGATTATATGTGAACTTAGCAGACCTGTACAGACAGCACAGGGCTGAGCTCCTGTCACTGTATATTGTGCATGTGCAGAGGCTGGGGCAGTACAAATCTGCATAGCTCCACTGACAGGAGGAAAAGCAAGTAAAAAAAAAATACATAGAGTTACATGCTCCTCTTTGTCTAGGAGCATGTGGAGTAGTTAATCTTATTAACTACTAGTTGAAGAATCGCTATGCAAAGAGCGTGAGCTTTTTTTTTTCTTTTTTTTTCCCCTGTTGGCTGTGGATGGGACTTAAGAAGAGCTGTAAATGCGAACGTGATCTTACCCAAGATGTATTCTTAACTCCATCCTCAGTTGTGGCAGAACATGATGTAACAGAACTGGAAAAATCCACAATAAGTATGAATTATAATAGTTCTTATTATAAGAAAGATTTTTTTGAGGTGAGAACAAGCAATCACTGGAACAACCTTCGCAGGGATGTTGTGGAGTCCCTATCACTGAAGGTTTGCAAGATGCAGCTGGACAGGGCACTAAATAGTCTCCCTTTGAGACTCCCTTTCCCATGAAAGGTTGGACCAGATGATATTTCAAGATCCTTCCAAACTGAGCTGTTATTTGGTTTTATCATTAATACTTTTGTTTTTCTTTAGCACTGCTCATCTTAAGGTCTCAGCTCACTAAAACTCAGGTCTCAGATGAGCCTGAAGTTAGTTGTGCTTTATCTCCATGTTGTAGATCTTTGTTGACCAAAGTCAGGATGGAATTCAGTGTAGGACAAAGGATTTAACTCAAAACCTGCTAAATAAGAGTAGGACCAGCTATT
The DNA here is from genome assembly GCA_013399455.1 of Anthoscopus minutus. NCBI lineage: Eukaryota > Metazoa > Chordata > Aves > Passeriformes > Paridae > Anthoscopus > Anthoscopus minutus. The sequence continues at coordinate 64,129 of VWYI01040966.1, forward strand.
GGGTAGAGCCTGCCCAAGTAACCTTTTTGATGATCGTTGCAAGTAACTGCATCTCCATGATTGGTGGTTTGAACTGGCCTCACCTCTCACATGACTGTCCTGAGGTCAGACTAGACCTTCTGCATACACAAACCCTGCTACCTGTAGATCAGGACAACATTGGGAGGGAGTAGAAAAAGAATAAAGCATCGGTCTAAAAGAATGGCATTTTCCCTGTAGAACTACGAAATATTTTTTTAGAAACTTGAGTGTTTAATTCTAAGCTTACTTTTTTGTCTTTTATGTTCACAGGCATATTTGGAAAACTATAATCCTGGGCCAGATGCTCTCCTTGTTTATCTGTGGGACTGCTGTTACAAGCCAGTACCTGGCAGAAATATACCAAGTGAATACTCCAATGTTGCAAAGTTTCATCAACTATTCTTTGCTGCTTCTTGTTTATACAACAATGCTGGCATTTAGGACTGGTATGTGAAATATGGGATGGGAGATTCTGGTTCATTTTTTTTTTCTTTTTGCATTTTTCTTTCAGAATTTGATAATAAAGACTTCAATACTCATCCTAGTTTTTAAAGTTCCTGCTTTGTAGCAACACATGGAAATTAATTTCACAGGTTAAATGTGCATTTAATTTGATATAATGTCATATCTGTTTAGAGTTTTGTGCTCTTTGAAGTCCTGTGTTATATTAGGAAAAATAAGCTTTGTTGTAACATGTTTTATTACCATAGGCTTTTTAGTATTCCTCCTATTCTTAATAATTTTCTCTTCAGACAACTCTAGTCTTGCTGTGTTTTTCTTCATGTGGAAGAATTTCTGTGCTTTTCACCATTGCATTGTCTCCTTCCAGGCTGTTTTTCCTGTTATTGTATCTTAAGCAGGGGCAGGCAAAGGTAATCTTGGTATTATTTATGCTTTTAAAAAGCAAAATTCCCGTGCAACATTTGGTAGGAAAGAAACAAATACTGATTGCTGCTTTCTTCTGAACAGGCAGTGACAGTCTTTGGCAGATTTTGAAACAGAGGTGGTGGAAGTATATTTTTTTGGGACTGGCTGATGTTGAAGCCAATTACATGATTGTAAAAGCCTACCAATATACAACCCTCACAAGTGTGCAGGTAAGGACTGATCTCTCTTTCTAAGCTGTTGCTTTTATTGCAGTTTTGGACTGGTTTCTAAAATGATATTCATAGGACAGACATGGAAGCTATTTAAGCCTGAAAAGAACTTTCCAGTTCTATTTTCTCTCAGCAGTACAGGGAAGAGCATCCTGTATCATGAATAACCTTTCCAGGAAGCAGAGAAGTTTGGCTGGTATCAGCCTGTGCCAGCTCTTGAGTTGAACTCTAATTATTTTGATAAAAGCACTTCTAAGAGTTTGCTGACAGCCACTCAGTTTTTTCTCCTGACACAAAATTAAGATTTATGACCAGATAACAGTCACTCAGTGCAGGTTCTTGCTGATGCCAGTGAGTGGATTGCTTTTCTAGTCCTAGAAGCTGCAGCAGGCATTATGAGATGTAACCCCAGCTGCGAGGACGTGCTGAATGTCAGCTGATGTAGCTGCCCATGCAGTGAGGGACCAGCCTTGGGGCTTTTGGATGTGGCGGTTCAGGGCCCTCTCTGGAAGAGGTGGATAGAAGGCCAGCACAAATAAAGTAATAGTAGACATCCTCTGCAGCACCAGTGCTTGATGCTGCATTGCTACATAAGGATAAATCTTGTGTTCTGAAAAAGCTTTATAAATAGAAGGGCTAAAGGTGGGGTTTCTCTGTCACCCTACACAGCAGCTACAAAAGCTGCTGGAGAAGTCAGTGCTTTCCTCCTGCCTCCAGCTGCGGTCTCCTGAGCTCACAGGGAGAGTTTCCTTGAACAGACTAACTCACAACACTGAGCAAAGTAGGAGTAAACCCTGCCTTTGGCTGTACTGTTGGTGAGCTGTGTCAGGCCCAAGTTAACTCACTGTGTGACTTCACAGCTTCTGTGGGAACAAGGGAGAGGATGGTGCATGAGCAGGTAGCAAGCGTGTCCAGGTTGTGCCAGTTTGTGCCTGCTGTTACTAGTGGTGGGCATCTCTGGTTGGGGTCATGGCCCCACTTACCTAAATTTAAAAAAAAAAAAAAAGTAACATGAAGATTTGGCAGTTAGTTGGAAAGGATTGTTTAGGTTTTAGGTCAGTGTTTTACAGAGTCAGAGTAATAGGGGTTAATATTTAAGAGGATTACCTGTAAAGCAGTAAACTCCTGTGGTCTGGACTCCCTTCAGAAAATTGCAGTAAATTTACTTTCCACTGCTGAAGACTGGTGTCTCTTGGGTTGTTTTGTCACATTTCCAGTTCATACTTCTGTGTTATGACTCATTAGGTCTTTAATCTCCTTACAAATAATGCCTAAGAAATCAAAGTTTTAAGAGCAGCTTGTTTCAGTCTCAAGATCAAGTTAAGCTGGTAAGTGAGGCACTGTTTGACCTTGTACTTTACAGCTGAACAAGCCAGGACTTTGATCCAAGTTCTTAGAAGTAGTAAAGCTCTTCCCATGATTTCTTTCATAGTAATTAAGAAAGAATAGATACAATAGATTGTCCTTTTCAGTTGCCAAAACCTCGAGCATTTTCTGAGCCTTTTTCTTTTATGGTCACCTTGTAACAGATGCTTCTTTATGTCAGTTCAGTAATTGTGATTTTGTTGCAATTGTCTGTTGCCCTGAGGTTTCTTGCACATTCTCTGAAGTCTCATCTGGCTTCTCATCATTGTCAGAAATGAGATACAGGGAAAAAAAAACCAAAACCAAAAGCCTGTGATTTGCTCTAGTGCAAGACATTTTTATTTTGTTTTTGGCAAGCAATTTTGCAGCTGCATCAGTACCTGTGGTTCAGAGCACCCAGCCTGATGGCCTGTCTGCAGTAAGTGGATGCCCAGGGACCGTGAAAACAACACAGGGGTTTATGGCACCTTCCCAAATGCACTGTAATCATTGTTAAAATGCTGTCTGTCTGGAGCTTCAGCTCACCACTATGAAATGTAGCTTCAAAGATAAGTTTTTTTCAGCTCAGCAAGGAACTTCCATGTATTTTCTCACACACGCTCACACAGGCAGAACTGGCTTCCCTTTAGTTACCAAATACCATCATTTTACAGGAGGGGTTTGGAGATTTTTACAGTGATAACAGTGGGAAGGCAGCTCTCATTTCTTAGTAAATGCAGAAGAAGACTTTGGTCCACATCTGAGCTATTTGGCTGTGGCTAAGGCAGTGCCAGAATGCTCCTTGCTGCCAGTGTCCTTTTTTGCTGTGGCAGGACTTGACAGTGCTGCTGTTTGACCATCTATTATGGCACAAAGCTGAGTTGGGAGAGGTTCAGGTTGGATTTCAGGAAAAGGTTCTTCACCCAGAGGGTGGTTCGGCACTGGAGCAGGCTCCCCAGGGAAGTGGTCTCAGTATCAACCTGGCAGACTTCAAGGAGCTTTGGACAACAGGAACATGGTGTGACTCTTGGGGTGTCCTGTGCAGGGCCAGGGGTTGGACTTAAAGATCCTAATAGGTCCCTTCCATTTCAGGATATTCTGTGGTAACAATTCTGTGATTTTTAGCAAAAAACCAAGCAGTATAGCTGTGGTTTGATGTTTTTAATATGTTATTTGGCACATTTAGCATTCACTCTGTAGGTAATTCAGATAGAAATGTTTTTTGGGCCACTAATGACAGATTGTCAGCTGATGGAAGAGTGGTAGCCTCAATAGGAGAAAATATAGGATGAGCCCCTGGGGCTCAGCTGGAGGCTGCCTTGAGGGAGTCTTGTGGGGAATGAGCAGGATGAGCAGTTGACTTTTCTTGCTTACAAAGCTGTCTGAAGCTGGCAATTATAAGCAAACTAGTGACCTCCAATTGTCTATGATAATTTATTAACCATGTATTAAAACAACTTTTAATAATTTACCCTACTTTTAAAACCTTCCATGAACAGTGAGGCCAAAGCATGGCTTGAGTCAAAACAATTGTAAAGTCAAATCACCAAGTTATCTGTTTTTTTCTGCCCTTGTTAAAAATACAGGCTAGAATTGAATGAGATGAGTGTTTGGAGAGGCTCTACTGGCAATAGTAGTCAGTACCACAGTGCTGCTGTAAATGTTGTAAAATCTCCATAAATAAATTTTATTATTTTAATTGGTTCCATTGACACAATTCATCGTGATATTATATCTGCTTTGCACCTCTTTGATCTTGATCCTGTACAGAAGAGCTCTGTAATGTACTAGATGAAAGGAAGGTAAGATCCAGTAGTTGGAAATCTGATTTCATCTGTTTGTAATTGAGAGTAATTGTCTCCCGGAACAGGTTACCAGAGTGTGTTCTTCATCATTTGGTGCCTGTGTGTCCTGACTGCAAATCCTCTAACCATGGTGCTGTGGTTCTACAGTGTGGTCATGGTCTGGATACAGCAATTCCCGATCTGGAATTAATGAAAGAGCTTCTGGCTCATTATGTACTGCTCCCTTATATCTTAATTAAGATGCTTTTTAAAGGCTTTCTTTCTGTTTGGGTTTTAAAACTGCTTGGAGGTTGGAAAGCTACATGCTAACATCTTAGTTAATGGGAAGTAAAAGCTTACTTATTAGTAGAAGGGGTGTCTACCACCAGAGGGGTAAACATTTTGCCTTATACTGCTTGCAGTATTTCTTGTTGTTTGATTAGTTGAAACAGTCAAATTTGAAGGAAATGTCAGAGGTTTTCTTGAGTCTAGACTAAAGGTAAGATAGAGAACATGACCACAGAAAGTCACAGTTTGATATTTTGCATGGTGTAAAGTTGTATTGAAATGCTTGATATCACATACTGGGACTCAGGTAGTTGCAATGTCTGATAATACAGCCTGAAGAACTTTTATACTTTATAGACTTTACAAACTGGACAAGCTGGAGGCAATCCAAGGACCAAAGACAAATAGATGGAAGGATTAGAGGCACTGTTAGGATTTCATCTTTAACAGCTGCTCTTAGCACTATGCTTGTAAGACTTTACTATGTATAGTTATGAACAAGTAAAACCAGACTTATCATCAAAATGTTAACAGCCCTTGAGGACAATTGCAGAGCACAGAAGTTGACTGCAGTGGTGCACTGAGGCAGGCAGAGTCTGGAAATGAACATTAAGAACTGAGGGCTCTTGTCTTGATTGCAGGGATTATGCCCCAGTCCTACTGATCTGGACATATTTTGCTGGGTCTTCAAGAGGCTGAGTTTTAAGTGCTGACATTTAACACTAATTTATGAGAAATCTTTGGGAAATTGACTGTATGTTCTGCTGTAGGCTGTTTCCTTATGTAGTTCTGTGGCACTCTACTGAGACAGTCAGAAAATACACCTTTTCTTTCCTTCAACAGTTTCAGAAACAAAATCTATTTTGTTGAATGAAATATTAAACCAATTATGATTAGCACAGCGGTCTTGATGGTATCTGGTTATTTTAGAACAATATGCCTGTCTTATGCTGCAGTGTATATTCTTCTCTATTAAGTACACAGCTAAATCTTGATGCTTCCTGTACTAAAGGAGAATAGGTGGAAGATCCTTGGAAGTGTCCAAGGCCAGGCTGGAGTGGTTGAGTGGAAGGTGTCCGTGCCCATAGCAGGAGGGTTGGAACGAGATGAACTTTAAGGTCTCTTCCAATCCAAGCAGTTTTGTGATTCTATGGGTGGGTCTAACAGCGAAGCAAAGATACGTAGAAACACGTAGGAAAAAAAAAACAAAGAAAGATAAGTCAGAGAATCAAATCCAAAGCTGCAGGGTCAGGTCCTTGTTACAGTCACGTCAATGTAAAATCAGGTTACTTGTACCCATCGATAGTTCCATATTTCTGCTTTGTGTACATGAAGCCCTAGGGAGCAATGCTGTTTCAGAGCAACATCCTAGCATTCATTTGTGAAGCTGCAAAGATTGATTAGATCCATCATTAGAAGAGTTTCTAAATCAGTACTTTCTTACCAAGGGAAAGTGGACCCCTGTTCCAGCTCTTCCTTCACTTACAAAATGCTTTTAATGGTGAAATGTGGGTATCACCCCTCTCTTAAATCTGCTGGGGCTGCTTTGCAGGTTTCCTTAACATCTGATGATTGGAAGTAATATCCTGTGCATTTGCTTTCAGGATGTTGCAGTCCAGATTTGGGGTGGGTTTCTAACTCGAACAATTTTTCTGTACACACAGCTCCTGGACTGTTTTGGGATTCCCGTGCTGATGGCTTTGTCATGGTTCCTTCTCCGAGCGAGATACAGGCTGATACATTTTCTTGCTGTTGCCATCTGTTTGCTGGGTGTGGGAACAATGGTGGGTGCAGACATTTTGGCAGGGAGGCAGGACAGTGAAGGTAAGGAGTCCTTTATTGTGGTGGGGGGAAGGGCAGAGAGATGGTTCCTGCTGTGGATAGGAACTTGTAAAGCAGAAATAGTAGCAGATACAGTTTTTTTTTAAGAGAACATGTTGATATTTTTATTTCTTGTCCAGGAAGAGGAGATGTTGATTTTATGGGGAGCTGTGGAATTTCTTTGCTTGTATGTTTGGATATTTCTTCCACCTTAAAAAAACCCCCTCTTGTGTTCAGTTTAAATTTTGCTGCTGTTGATTAGACAATGTTCTGGGAAGTCCCACTCCTGAAAGCTTGTTCACTTTGACTGTCATGTGAGATGCTTTAGCAGAAGAAGCTGCCTCTCCCTGTAAACCTTGTCTCGTTTATACAATATCAACCTGCTAGACCTCTCTGATTTGCAGTTTTCTCCGAGTACAAGTACCTCATAAAAAGTTGCTCACAGCAGCTGACCTCTCAGAGATGACCCAACAGGAATGGTCCATGTGTCCCCAGGGTCGCAGCCTGGAGAGCAGGGGCTTCCTACAGGAGTGCAAGAGGAGGTGGGGCAGGATGCCAGGATTCCTGGGACCTCTGCAAGAGAGGCTGAGCTCAGGGGCCAGGAGCCAGCTGGGTGCAAATAAGGGAAGGTCTTGTCTTCTCTATGACAGAAGCCTAAATCAACCCATATCACAGTAATCGTATTTTGAATAAACAATTTTGTATTTTCAGAACCACAGGCTATGAGAGAAGGTAAATTTCAGGGCATTGCCTTCATCAGGCAGCATAGAGATAAGATTAGTGTTATTTTGGGGTCTTACTGTGGGTAAGACATAAGACAAACGGAAGTTTAGCTTTACTGCTGTGTAGTACAAGTAGCTTGTGGGGAGAATATTTCCCTGAGACATTAGGCAGTTGTGCTTTATTTGCTGACCTTGGGGTCCTTACTGCTGCTTACCTTCATATTTGAGGCATAATTTCTTAGTGATTGCTTAGGGAAGGAAATTTTAAACCAATCGAAGGATTTAAACAGCAGTGATCCTCTTGCTTTTTAGCTGATACGCAGAGACATTTAATGATGAGTGATTGTAGCAGAGGTAGTCCCATTTGCAGTATAAATACACTGCAGCAGGACACATGGTGCCACTCATCTGCAGTGCCCACTTAGGACATATCAGAAACCTGAAGCTGAGTCCAGGTCCCTCAAAAATCAATAGACTGATTTTAGCAAGCCTTGAATCGGGCCTTACTGCAAAACTGGGGACAATATTCTTGAAATGCAGAGAGCATCTCTAACTCTCTAACTGTAGGGAATTTGCTCGATTCCCTACAGTGCCTGAGGTCACCCGAAGTAGGATTGGATCAGATGATACAGCAGTGTCTTGGCTGGGGTGAGATGTAAATGCTGGGTTTAGCTCACTCCACACTGTGCAGGGTGAGGTGAGCAGGCAGCAGAGTCTGTGCTCAGACACTCCTCTGCGCACACAGGAAGGGTTTCCCTCCCTCTTCATTGGAATGAGCTAGGAAGATAAAGATGTTCAAGATAAATTTGCTTGCTTTTTTAAGAAAGTTAAAAAGTGTTTGCAGCATTACCCTTATTGTGGATTAATATTTCTGTACAGGTAGTGACGTGGTGATTGGAGATGTCTTAGTGCTTCTTGGTGCTTCTTTGTATGCCATTTCTAATGTGAGTGAGGAATACATTGTGAAAAATCTGAGCAGAGTGGAGTTTCTAGGAATGGTGGGCTTGTTTGGGACTATTATCAGCGGTCTACAGCTGTAAGGATCTAATATTTATTTTAAAACTAATTAAGAATATACTACAGATGATTGCTTGTATACCCTGAAATGATGTTATTAAATTCTTTGTTGCATCTCTATTTGGCCTATATCGGAGTCCTTCCACTTGAATTGATTTTTGTTGCTGATCAGCTTCTGTTTTATATCCATTTTATTTGCACTACTCTTATTACAGCAGTTCTAAAGCTGAACTCCTGCAGTTGAACACATAGGATGATGCTTGGCTGTGTTTTTGATTTTGCTGATATTTGTGAGGACACTCAGTATGCTGAGGATTGTTCATAGGAATGTTTTTCTTAAAGGATTTTCTCTGTGGAAAAGATTAGGACATAATTGTTAGCAGGAGATTTTCCATTTAAACTCAAGTTGAAAATGAAGCCATGTTGGCCGCCATGGTTATTTTACAAATAACCACATTGGAGTAACAGACCAGATGCACTTAAGTCTGTTTAATGAATTATATAGTCCTCATTTCTCATCATTATAGTCAATAATTTCCTCAAATGGTATATCAAATAAAACTGAATCGCTGAAGGATTAAAACACCTGTGAAGAAGGCATAAGAATTAAATAACAGTGCTCTTGACTTTCAGGCATTTTAATTTTCATGTCTTTTTTCATGTTTGTTAGATTTTTAAGATAGTGTCATTCAGTAAAACTTGAAACAAAAAAAAATTAATGGCTTATAAATAAAAACATTTCTTATATATTTGCTAATTAAATTCTCTATTTAAGTATGATTTTTTTCTATTTTACTATATTATATCTTTTCTCTAACTTTAGAGCCATTGTGGAACATAGGGAGATAATGAAAATTCAGTGGAACTGGAAAGTTGGTATGTTTATGGCAAACTAATGGACATGTTACAGAACACTGGAAAATAAATAATCATTTAGACTTTGAATGGTGGGCTTTTCTTTCTCTGAATAGCAAGCAGATTAATATTATATTTCACAAGTTTATTTTCTTGAAACTTTGTAGCTCAGCAAAGATAGTGGGTCTTCAGGACTGATCATTAAAACAGGTTTTGCATTTTACATATAACTTGAAATAATTTTTCAAAATAAATGTAAATAAGTGAAAATGAAAACTGTTTAATTACTGACATGTTTGTTGTTGAAACATCACAAGAACATTTTTCTGTTGTCTTTCCTAAATGAAGTACAGGGAAAATTGACACATTTTGACCTGAACAGAACTAAACATTATCAAGAAGTGTGGCTCTAAATTTCTTTAGCTAGCTCTTATGTTATGTAGGAATGAAAGAAACTTTTTTGTATAGATACAGTAATTCTTGCAGTACAAGGTAATCTTCCATACTTCTCTTACATGTACATTCCCATATCTTTTAGGGATTAGTTTTAAAGCATCTGAAGAGTATCAGTGCTCTATAAAATCATAGTTCTGTGCCTGAGGAGTAATTTGTCACCTTGTTTTGCAGCACTACTGTTCACAGCCTTTGCCCTGTGTATGTTTGGGCTGTACAGCTTCATGCCAGTTGTGATTAAAGTTACAAGCGCAACCTCTGTCAACCTGGGGATTCTGACTGCAGATCTCTACAGTCTCTTCTTTGGGCTCTTCCTGTTTTTCTACAAGGTGAGTACATTCATTCCTTCACTTTCACATTCTTTCAGTTACTTTTCTACTCCAAAATTGTAAGTTAAGTGTAATGTTTTTCAAAAGCCCCAGAACAGTCGTAGGCACCTGCCCATTTCTGCAGCTTCTATCATTCATTGTTGGCAGGTGTCCGTCAGGAGGAGTTGTGTTAGTTAATGACAAAGTCTCACTCCATTAGCCAGAGAGCCATTTTCAGACTATTTCACACTTGAAGGAATAGGTTAATGTTAAGAGATAGTAAATGATTTCCTGAGGTGTTTCAGTAATAGAGTTCTCACTGAAAGCCCTTTGTGGAACTGTGTGTTAGATCTGATTCATTACTCCAGGTGTCCAAGGAGAGGTTTTCAATCTGCCTGTCCTGAAAGGCATTGGTGTCTGAAAGAGGATCAGTTTGGTTTTCAGAAAATAATAATTTCTTTCAGAAATTTAATCTGTTCATTACCAACATTTTGGGATGAGAATCAAGCTCTCTTAGGGCTGCTGGTAAGGAGAGACTAAAGGATCCAAAAAAATACAGGTAAATGTATTATTCTATACACTCTTCACAAGGCAGTTACTTTTACTGTGCACTAAATATTTTTGGCAGTGTCTGCTCAAGTTAAATGACAGTGCTAAAAGGATTTCATTCCAGCCTCCACTTTTCATCCAGAGTCACTTATTAGAACCTAGCTCATTAAAGTAATTGGAGTAATTGAGTCAGCCCCTCAGTGACTGGAAGGGCTGAGTGAGAAGCTTGTGAACTTTGCTTAGGAACTTAATTTGTATTATTCCATGTGGTTGCTTTTCTCTTCATCCAGAAGCTTTTAGGTCAGATTTGTTTTCTGAAAAGGAAAGTAGTACAGAGTCTGGTAATGGTAATCTGACAGCAGCTAGATTTTCCTTTTTAAGAGTCTTTTAGCTCAGCTTCTCTCCCTGTTCTGAGTTCCAAACTTTGCTCCAAACTACGAAGCATCCATTAAAAATGAATGCAGGAAGCAAACCATACTTATGGTCTAACAATTAAATCCTTTCTAAGTCACTTCCAAGTGTGGATTTTGACACCCAGATAGCTTAACTCAAAAAGTGATTATAAATTTATATTCATATTAGTAAAGAGAAAGAAGAGCTTTGGAAGGAATATATTGAATTTTTATTTTTCACGTTTTTAGCTTATTTTGGGAAGAGGTTTTTCTGGGAGCAGGCCATGTCAAAATTGCTAACAGCAAAGTATTCTCGTACTAAAAGGAAAAACAAATAGGCAAAGACTTTGGGATTGTGTTGAGAGAACTTGAGATATTTATTGAAATAGGACCTTGCATCTGGGATTAGAAACAATGAAGTAGCAAAAAGGAGAGCAATAATAATGCCACATCTCTAGTAATCAGGGGCTCTGAGATAAGTTATTATCTCACCTGTTAACCATGAACTGGGAAAGCCTAATTTTGATGTGGCTTTTAGCAGTAAAAAATCTTACTGCCAAGTTAACCATAGAGTTTCTTTCCCTGTGGGGCAAAGAAACCAAGTAGGATGTTTGCTGGATTATAAAAGCACTCTGGACACAGGAATCTACAAGCAAAAGTACAGGGAATTGCTCTGTATTCCTATGTAATATTTCAGAATGTGCTTCTGGAGGCTTGGCTGGGCTATAGAGTGGAGAGAGCCACAGAGAGCTCTGAATTGCCATGGTCTGAGCCTGCTTGAAACAAAGAAAGAGAAGCACCACAGTCAGTGGCTACAGCAGAGACCAGGCCCAGGAATTGATAAAGTTTTGACTTGTGCACAGTGTTACTCTAATTCACATAACTTTTCAGCCCCAGCCATGTCTGTTTTAAATGAAATGTGAATTTTTCATGCCTTCTTTGAACTCTTTTTATTTTTTTTCCTTTTACTCTAATGAATCTGTGCTGTGCTTCCTAATTAATTCATTACATAGATGCCTGTAATCCCTCAAGAGATATTGAAAAAGATCTTCACATGCATTAGTTGTATAGACCACTGTAGAAGGGAGTATACTGCAGAAACAGACGCTAGATGGAGATACAGTCCTCCAGTAACATTTAAAGTACTCTCTAGGCTCAGCAGTGGGAATGAGGACATCAGCTGTGCGAAGCATGACTGAAATCAGTCTCTGAAGCAACAAGATTGTTGCAATATTTGAATTTTTAAAAAAATTTTAAAAAAAGAAGAAACAAAAACCACTCAGTTCTCCTCTAAAGGAAAAAAGAAAGGCCTGATGGAGCAGCATGGGTACCTGTATCCATAAATGCAAAAGTACAGGCAGGCCTTGAGTCACAGCGACGCTGCAACAGCTTTGGCGTCCTGCCTTGGTGACTGTATCCACTCCTGGAGGAGTTGCCTCATCAGGATCAGACACCTCCAGCCTTGTGTGCACTGCACTGCGAGAGGGGTCTGCAGCTCCTGTGACTGCCCAGCCACAGATCCTTGCACACAGGCACATGCTCACTCAGGACCTTAGGCTTGAGAACTCATGCAGGTGGTTGGATACAGCCCCAGGTTCTGCCCATTTTCTGGGAACAGGTCAGCAAAGGTATGACCATGGGTGATTCTGCTGCCTCTGTTGGGATAGTTCAGATCTTGACGCTTTCTTCTGTGTGGAGCGAACTATTGAGTCCAAGCCCCTCCAGGCTAACAAGGTGAAGAGAGAGGGCACTTAACACAAGGCCTCTGTGCTTCAGTCTGCTTTTCCTTTTGTGTGTTGCCATCCGAGAATTTCCAACCAAGTTAGGAATTCCAATGCCTTAATTGTAGAAGCCTCAGTCTTTTTTGGAGGAGAGTCCACCGTCTAGGTCTTACCATTCATTTCATCCTGATAAACAAAAACATATTTTTTAAGCATGTCTAAGGAAACTGAGGAAATGAGAGGATATTGGCAGAAATATGTAGGATATGCTGTGTCATTCCTCCTGGTGTTTAATCAGTGTGGTTTCACAAAGGGAATATGGAGGATTTTAATAAACCTGCTGAAAAGTGTTCTTGGCTGTGGAAAACTTCAACACTTGATATTATTGAATCTGGTGTTATGGAGTAAGCAGTTGTATTTCTGTCAAGGTGGATGAGTCATGGCAGTTACTGGAATTTTAACAGGCAAGTGAACAATAGATTGCCTGATGTACCTCTGCAATTTGTACTCTAGATCTCACCACTCTTCACAGCTTGCAAATGCCAATCTTGTGAAAGGAACCCCAGCCTCTGTCCCCTCAAGGACCTGGTGGGTGTAGAGTACAAACTGATTTTGATCCAGCAATAACAGTTATCTAGCCCTGCAGATGGTTAGGAGATCTGTGCAGAGAACCGGCTGCTCCGGTGACTTGCAATAGCACAGAGATTCGTCTCTTGCCAGAACCTGAAATACTTGCATGTGCTCAATCAAAATTTTCTTAGAGTTTCAGTATTCATGTGTGTAAACAACTTTCATTCAGTATAACTGTGTTTACACCCATTTGTTCTCCCTGTTAAGATTCTTATATGTAGACCCAAGGAAACTCCCTCTCCAACAGTCTTGGGAATGAGATGCAGAGAAAATCAGCCAGTAACCCAAGTCTTTAAGTGAATAGAGCTTTTGAATTTTTGTTTTCAGACCTGAATCCTTTTTACGAGGAAGGGTAGCTTTCACTGATGCCTAAAGAAGGCTGACCTAGAACAGAGTCTAGGCAGAGTTAAGAATAAAGTAGATATTTATTGAAAGGCCTTAAAGGATACACCTTGGGCAGTACCAGAGCCTGGCCAGGGCTGTACCCAAGATGGACCTAAAATGGTCACACAATGGACGACTGGTCACGAGGTCTCACATTTTTGTAAGTTTTGATCTATGTGCATATTTGGGTTAATTGTCCAATCACAGCTTCAGGTTATGGAGTCCCACCCTTCTTGTTTTCTCTCTTCAGTCCACTGCTGTTTGTGTTTTGGGCCTGAAACTTGTAGCGATTGTCCTTGGTATCAAGCTAGGAAAGGAATTGTTTAGTCTATCTACTCTGTGAAGAGAGCTCATTAACACTGAAAATGAAGCTCAAAACTACACACCTAGGCAGCACAGAATCTGAAAAATGTGAAAGTTAAAACTTAAGGCATCATCATATTCTTGAAACAAGGCATCATTGGCATGTTCTTACATCAGGCAATTAAAAAAAATTAATGCATCTCTTTCCTCTGCCAGTTTTCAGGTCTTTACATCCTGTCCTTTGTAATCATCATGGTGGGCTTCATCTTGTTTTGCTCCACTCCTACTCGGACGGCAGAGCCCACGGCCCTGCCGCAGCCCAGCAGCACCGGCCTGGACAACGCTGCCCTGAAGCTGGAGGAGAGCGACAGTGAAACCCCAGCCGTCACTGTGCAGTTCACAAGAGGAGAAACTGTGGTGGTCAGCACTGATTAAAGAAATGGCAGCACTTCAAAACAAAGCTTTTTTTTTAATTAACAAATTTTCCTCAAATATTAATCCAGAGAATTGTCCTAGTGCCAAGGCACATGTCATACTGTGCTGGGTTTAATGCACTTAATAGACTTTGAAGGCCAGAACCTCAATCAGTGAAACTGCATTGATTTGCCTTTGCAGAAAATCTGGCCTTTAGATGAAAACAGATTAGTATTTATGTGGAGTCTCTGGAAGGTGAGAGACTGTTATTTTTAAGTGCTTAATTAACTTAACAACAAATGCTTGGGGAAAATCACTAAGCCAAAGCAAGCTCCCAGGTCACTTAATTGGGAGCAAATATGTTTTATATTGTATTAGGACCTAAATCTGCACGGTGCTGTCTGAGGGTTCATGGTTTCCACCCCTTGGTGCAGGTGCCCTCAGATAGTATCTTGCAAAAGCTTCTCAGCTTCTCCCAGGACCTGGTTCTGCAAGCCATAATACATTCATACACCTTCTATGTACTGGTGGACTTCATTCCTCTCTGGAAGGATTTTCTGCCTACATTCCACCTAAATGTTAGTCTCTTCATGTTCCTGCACTCCCTGTTGCCACTGGGGCTGCTATGTGTGTTTTATTTTGACTTTTGCTAGAAAGCGAATTTTGAATATGTGTTTTTATAATTCCTCCTGTTTCACTCTGTGGCCTTTTGTTCAGTGCATTCCCATTAGCTATGGAGGAGACAAGGGCAGGGTCTTCCTCTCTTCAGCAGAACTGAAAGTGCATTTTTTTTCTGGATGAGAAAGTAAAAAGGTTTGAATGGAAGTTCACTTCTCAGTGGATTTTTCCCTGAAACAGGACACATTTCTGTTGAAAGAGTTGGAATAAAATTGGCATTTCTTCAAAAAATTGAATCATCTAAGCCAACTCTCGTGGCAACAATAATGACATAATATCCAAAAGGTTAGTTGCTTTCAGTGGATACACTGGCAATTTTCCTACTCTTTATATTTACAATAAATGTTTGAAAAATACAATGCTGCAGTTTTAAGATTGGTAAAACCGTACTGGGGTTTTATTTTATTTTATATTTTGTACAAGCCATCAGAGCTCAGGTGTATGAAGTAAAAAAAGAATAAAGTATTCAGCAGCTGGAGAGCTGGTCTTCGTTTGCTTATTTTTTAAGCTAGGATTTCTTTACTGTTCAAAATTGCATTGATTAATTTTGCCAACCAAATAACCCCTTTACTGGCTAAGCTTTGCTCTAGAAGGAAATACGATCTTTTCTGAAGGTACTGGTGATCAGATGACACAGACTGGGTTTGTTCTTCTGGTGTAGTTTATTCAAGCAAAATTTTCCAGGAAATATCTTACCTGATTGTTATTTAGCAATAGGAAAACAAAGTTTAAACAGATAATACAGAAATAATCACTGCTCTTTCACTGTATAGTTCATGCACAGGAGGGTGAACAGGTGCTGATGTTACATGGAGAACATTTGGGTGCTCTCCCATGTAGAATGCTCCTTTTGAAGGGGGGTGGGGGAATGGTATTTATTTTGTTTTCTAAAATTACATTGTATATGATCAGTGTAACTTAGATTTTATCTGAAGGTACATGAGAGCGTGTATTGACTCAGGCTTTGAACAGTCTTCAATGAAAACACAGGACCATCTTGTGGCATGGTGTGGGTGCTCAGGCACTCACATCATTTTCTCAATATATAGACCAAAATTATGTGAAACATGGGTGAGATTCTAGGCATAGCCTGGATTTTTAGTTCCAAGGCTTTTAAATCTGACTGTATTAGGAGGTAGGAATCTAATTCAAGCAAATTGGGCCAGACAGGATTTCTCCTGAGCTGCGAGAGGAGCAATGTGGGGCAGCTGAGATTCCCCAGCACAGACACTGGAACACCTTGGTGATTTGACTCTTATATTCTGAGTTGAAAACTTTAAAAGTCTATTTCACAGATACAGGATAGTTTTACCCCATGCTAAATGTAGTTTTACCCCATGCTAAAGATTTCCTGGCATATTGTGGGGTAGCTCAGGTTCACATGTGCTAATACCACTAAGAAGGTCTTTCAAGCTCTCAGTGAGGACGAGGTTGATATTTTTTGTCAGTCCTTGTGTCAGTGACTCTGTGCTGTTTCCATCCTCATGATGGCTCCCATATATCTCCTTGTGATTCTGCTGGATGCAGGGGCCTCTTGGCAGCCTGAGATGGTGGCTAGCCACATGCTGATGGTCATGCACACCTTGTGTCCAGCCTTTTCATCATCTTAAATTTCTACTGCATCCCAGTGGAATGGCTGTCTGGGTGGAGAGGAGGCAGAGCTGACTTGCAGAAGAGCTCTGCATCACAAACCAGCACCATGGTGTGGTCCAGGCTCTGGGCACATGAGCCTGACCTTGAAGAGTCCACAGCATGGAGTGCTGGTCCCTTGAACCTGCTTTTTATGAGAGGGGGCCAGATATACCAGTCATCCTTGTTGTCTGTCCCATGAATCAGAAGGAAGTGGGTGCAGACTGTTGAAGAAATACACACTGCTTCAGCGCACAAGTGACACATGTATTGCTCGTGGGGAAATGTGTTTGGTTAACAAATCACATATGCCAGATCCTCTGGTATCTCTGAGACAAGGTGCTTGGGTGAGTCTTTAACATAAATCTTTCTGGAATATTGGAATAAACTGGAGAAAAGAAAATGCATCTGTCACTTGCATTAAACACAAGAATCCAAATAAAAATGTGTGACATCCAGCCTTCCTCCAAGGTTTGGTTACAAAACAGCAAAAGTTCTCTGGCATCAAAATGTCACCGTGTGTTGGAAAGTAAGAAATTAGTGTGTCACTAATTGAGTCCCAACATCTCTAGAGCTTAAAGGAGAGGATGGGCTTGTGGACATCAGCTATTTTAAGGTTTTTGACCTTTTCTAGGTCGCACATACTCAGTTCTGTATGATGTGATGTCTGGAACAAGCACATCAGTTCTTGTCAGCACCCTTCATCCACGCTTTATTGTGGGATATTTCACTGTGTTATATATATGCTTGTCTTGGAACAATCTATTTCAATCAATTTAAGAGGTTTGACAGAGAGAAGCTGCACATACTCTGTGATCAGTCATGGACAATTTTGAACAAGTAGACAGAAATTCCTAAAAATGCAGAGTGAAGGATCCTGTGACTGGTTTGGTCTTCCACCAAAGTACAGCCTCCTGGCAATTTCAGTGGTACACCTGATAAGAATTCAATGAGATGTGATGTTGCAGATTTAATATTTAACTTGAGGCTACACCTAAACATGCATTCATCAGACAAACAGCATCCAAGGTATTGAAACCTCACCCTCTTGAGGTCTCTTTTTGCAGTCCTTGGAAGGAGCAATTCAGCTGTCCCCTGGAGATGCCAATATTTGTTTATTGAGTTTGCTTGTTTTGGGTGGAGTCAAGCCAAACCTAGACAGCTCAAGTGCAATGTCCCATTCTTATGGACACTGGTGTCTGTAGTCAGGGGCTATACAAACTGACACATATACAATTTATTTGGGAGATGAAAGAGGCACAGAGAGATTTTCATAGCAGCTATGGGAAGCCCGTGGCTGGTTCAACAAGATTTTGTGTGCAGTGATATCTAAAATGTGTATCCTTCACTCCTCTCCAGATACAATTTAATTTTTCAATTGTATAAGAGCATTCAAGACTGAAAGTTAAAGATTTTACAGAAAAGAGTCATAAGGGAAAATCTGATTTCTTGTACAACACAAGTCAACATATTGCATCTGATTGCTCACAAGTAGAAGAACACAGTACTGTACCAGCTACTAGGAAGAAAATTAACTCTATCCCAGCCAAAACCAGAGAAAGGCATATATTTCAGACAGGTAGAAATATTATTTAAAAAAGGTCTTATAAAATGTAGTTTAGGCCCTGCTACTTTAGCTAAGCTAGCAGTAGCTTGTAAGTTCCCATGAAGAGAAATCATAAGAATAAAGGCAGCTAACACAACAACCTATTCCAGTAAGAAAAATAATTTCTCACCTGCATAAATAATAGATCTGTCCCATGAGAATCAGTGAAGAAAATATGTAAACAATCAAAAAATAATAGAGAGATTAGATAGAAAAGTAAAATGCCATTTACTAACCAATGAATTGAGTAACAAGGAAACTACTAGCCAATCAGAGTAAAACATGAAGTCTGTGAAAACTATGAAAATGAGTTAGGTGAATAAAAAATTAGCTTTCCTGAAGAAGGAATCTGAGTCCTGTCTGCTTTATTACTGCAACAAGTATAGGTTTTAGTAATGTTGCAGCATTTCTTTAAAATCTTGATATTAGGTTCTCAATCCGATATTGAATTCATCCCTTCTGGAGATAGGAGGATTGATTTTATTTTCATGAACTGGCTCTTGGATATATAAAGTGTGAAGAAAAGTTACAATTCTCACAGCTCTCTGAGAGTAAACAGCCTCCAAAAGCAGGTTTCCATGCTGTTGTGGGTATAGGACTAGCTAAACTCACCAGTAATTACTCATTTCTCTGCTGTGAGATATGATTTTAGGAGAAAGGAAAGCAGGCTTAAATTTAGACTATAAAGTTTTATTAACAAAACTAAAAAAAATGAAAAGGAAAAATCAAAATGAAACTTCCAGAACACTTCTCTCCCCTGCCTACTTTTTTTTTTTTCCTCTTGACAACATAAAACAAAATCTGGGATTTTAAAATCAGTTATCACTTCTACAATAATCTTTTTTCAATTTGCATAGGGCGAGGAGTTTTCTTTTTCAACACCCTGGAGATATGTTCACAAGAACAGTTTTCTTGTGGCTTTGCATTTTCACAAAACAGCAGCTGCCTGGTTTAGAAAAAACTCTGCTGTTGTGAAATTCCTCCCATTTTCACAATTGAGTCAATGGGTCATTGTCAACTTATGGGGTGTCATTTTTAAGGATGAGCTGTTCAAAAGAAAAGACTCTCTTCACCAATTTCTACAATCATCTTCATCTCCAAGAAACACAAGTCTTTTTTCTCTGCTCCCTGAAACACAGAGTCCTCTTCACTCCCCTCACAGCACCACTGCTTCTTCAAAAATCTGCTGCCTCTGGTCAGGTTCACACTGAACACTCTATCATCCCCCATACTTGTTTTCTCTCATGAATTAAAAGAAATGCTGTAGTTGTTATAGTCCATCTCCATGGTATTACCAAAAGAACTTTCAGTCCCAATTCTAAGACATC
>VWYI01040966.1:83575-110701 GCA_013399455.1 Anthoscopus minutus
GGGCAGCCCGGCCCGGCCAGGCCCCGCCAGGCCGCGCTGGAACCAGGCCGGGCCCTCTCCCCACCCCACCCCCCCCACAGCCCCGACACCTTCAGAAGCTGGAAGCCGAAAAGAGACAGTTCAGAGTTTCACGGTCTTTAAAATGGGTGTTCAAAGGGGTGGATTCTTATTTCTAATGGTTTACAAAGCTGTCAGTTCTCAGAACTAGGCAGCTATTGGCTCTTTCTGAAGCTCCCAAGAGCCTCTCTCAGGAGAACTATTTCCGTAGATGTTTTCCTTCCTTCCTCCTTAATATTAATTAATGTCAAACTAACACACATGCCCTTCAAGACCGATGCATTTTTGTTAAGGTGCCAGCTGCGAACAGTTGTGATACTTTCATCTTAAATGTATGGCCTGGGGTCAGTATCGCTGAACTCAGGCCCGTGTCATCACCCTATTCAAAATAAACTTTATTTCACCAGCTCATCTCCAGCCTGTCTCCCTGTGTCAGTATCAGGAGCAGAGCTTGTGCAGCAAGGCAGAAAGATCACTGGCACTACAGGTGAAATGTGTGTCTCATCCCCATAAATCATAGTATCACAGTCTTCAGAGTACTCCAAAGGAGTGGACAACATGAATTGAGACTGCATTACAGACAACTTCCAAAGAAGGCATTAAAGAAAATGGCTTAAAAAATTATAGAGATGTATTATTATTGTACAAAATGAAATGTTGATGTTTATTTGAGATATTACGATGTTTTCAGAGAAATACCAAAATTTATTATGTACTGATGCCTGGAAACAGTGCAAAGTCTCCAGAAGTACCCATCACTAAAATTTTATGTAATCAGCAGCTGGTGGCAGTGGTTGCAGATCTCTGGAATATTTTTGATCTTACAGCAGTCCAGGGTGAGGTTGCTGCTCTTCAGCACCATCTGTTGACACTGTCTCTAATTATTTTAATTAGGAACATCAATCATACAAACGAAAGTGCAGCTTCTCCAGCACAACCATGTAATTCAGTAAATGCACAACCAAGGGGGTGATTGGAAATGGGGTAAACGTACCAGAAAAAGGCTGCACAGGAATATGGTTGCTTGCCACTAGTCCAGAAAAACTTGGTTTTGCTTTAACCAGTTATTATTTTTTAATAAACCAGATAACCCATCCATACCCAGATCCTTGTAACAAAGTAGGGAATTTTAAATTCAAATAGCCTTGAACTATTGGGTCACCTTTCCTTGAAAAATTGACCAAAAACCATGGCAAAATTCAAACTGACTGAGAAATCTTGCTAAGAGTAAAAATGATGCCTCTAATCTCAAACAAGCCAACATTTCATGTTCTGATAATAATATATGTATATACATAATATCTTTGTCCTTGAAAAATAAATGCGTATTTAAAAACCTGCACAGGTACAGGATACAATTTGTGTTCTTGCTTTGTTCTGTTTGTGGCAGAATTCCTTCAAATCAGTTGCAAGTAGACTATGATGCTCCTTGAAGCTCAAAACCTTTGCAATTTGTCTCCCTCTGCCATCAGTGTAAGTGCCTGTTGGAATTCCCTGGAGAAATCGCTTTCATTTAATAAAGTTTATACATTGCATGTGTTAAAAAAATAAAACCTGCTGGTAATCCTATCTCTTGCAACATCTGTAAATTGATTTGCTTCTTGAGAGCCAGAATGATTTGTAATTCACAACAAGGCTAAGTAGCATGACTAAATTAGGAGGAGCATTCAGGCAGCTGGAACACAATTACAGCATCAATGCACTTGCTGTGTTAATGTGATATTAAGGTAATTCCTTCCTTCCTTCCTTCCTTCCTTCCTTCCTTCCTTCCTTCCTTCCTTCCTTCCTTCCTTCCTTCCTCCCTTCCTCCCTTCCTCCCTTCCTTCCTTCCTTCCTCCCTCCCTTCCTCCCTTCCTTCCTCCCTCCCTCCCTCCCTTCCTCCCTTCCTCCCTTCCTCCCTTCCTCCCTCCCTCCCTCCCTCCCTCCCTCCCTTCCTCCCTCAGTCTAAGGGAGGGAGGAAGTGAGTTCTTGTTGAGAGCTGTTGATCTCTGCACAAGAACACCAGGAGACAGGGCAGGGGGCTGGGCATCTGTCACAATCGCCTAATTCTTCCAGGAGCTGCTGTGGGGCTTCCCCTGGGACAGCAGGAAGGACCAACAGGAGTGCAGCCCTTGGCTGGGATGCACTGGAGCTGCAGTGCCTTTCTCAGGGTCTTGGTTTCCAGTGGAGCATCATTTGCCAAAGGGGAGTGTCCTGCGGTCTCTGCAAAGAACATTTACTGCAGCAACAGAGTGTCCAGGGGCCATCTGGCAGCATCAGTCTGTGCTCACAGGGACAGAGTGAAGGTGTTGGCTACCAAATCATTTGAGCTGCAGTGAAACCTGGGTCCAGCCTCACTTTCTGGAGCCCACTTTGGGATACATGGGTGATGACTTCCCAGAAGAGATTTGCAGCAGGATGTGAGGAACACATGGTAGGATCTGGAGTTACCTCAGCCCTCCACTCTGGTGATGATCTTAACCAGACACCAAGTGCAGGTCTCTATGTAAATTTGGAATGTTTCAACTCTGGATGCAAAACACCATATGAGACATTCTCCAGAACCAAGTCACTGGCACAAATTTATGGATATGTTTGCACCAGTAAATAGAGGCTGTTTTCTGGCCCCTAAGCCAAAACTGCAGGTTCAGCTATAGCTGAAGACATCCTCATCTTCATGGCAGCTGATATTAAGAATGTCCTGAGAAACGCCATGAAAACCCCATGTTTAACTTAATCCTTGCGTTTGTTTTCCCCCTTCCTGTTTTGCTTTATAGTAATATATTTCTTAGTATTTCTTGCCATGAAAACATTTCTCAGCAGAAAGGAGAAGCCAGTGGGAGCAAAAGAAATCCTCTGTCAGGCTGGCTGCCTCACACACAGACTTGCAGTAGCAGCGGATTTTTCTGAGAGACTGTGGATCATCATGGACCTTGCCTGGTGCTCAGTCTCTGGTCTCCTGCAGAGGTGTGGAGGTGTAAGCTGTGCTTGCAGCTGGCAGCTGCCTCCCCTGCCATGGTACTCAGCCTTGGTCCTCCCTGGGCTCGGGAAATCTCTGAGATGCTGGTTATCATTTTAGGGGTTTCTCAGTTGCAGAGTCTGAAAAAGCATGAAGGGTGAGTCATAGTCAACCAACAGAATGGTCTCATCTCATGGAACTGGAGTTGCATCTCACAGGCGCTGGTAGGCAGTAGGAAGTTCTGTCTGAGTCCCCCAGAAGAGTGCTGGGGGCTGCAGAGGGCTGTGGGAGCCCAAGACCAGTGCAGACCTATCCATGCTGTTCACCTGTAGCAGCCCTTGGCTGGGCTTGGTCTCAGAGGATGCTGACTTGGATGATCAGAAAGGCAAGATCCAGAGGTCAGCAAGGAAACTAAGATATTCACAACCCATTGACTGGTTCTGCACACAGGTGGTGTGATGGAGCTTGTGTCCCTACACCCACACTTCCCTTCTTAAAGGCTGGGATTTCATGGATCTGCCTTCCAGGATAAGCTACTGTTCTGTGCTGTTCTGTGCTTGTCTTCCCAGGGGAAGTTCAGCCAACACAGGCCAGAATTTGCCAGCCCTTACTTTACTTTCCATATTTCATCCAGTGAAGACTGGCAAAAGTTAGCTGCACCTTTGGTTATCACAAGAGAAGTCAGTAGGGAAGGCTCCACTAATTCCTCCACATCCTCATGTGCAGCATGATCCTGTGACACCTTTCCAGGAGACTGAGCAAGGTTAAATGTGCGAGGGCCACCTCACTCATGCTCCAGGTTTGTTTTACAATGTCCTTTGCTACCCTCTGCTGTGTGATTTCTGCAACAAATCACTTGGATATCAGGAATCTGCACATATTTCACCTGGGAACAGCCAGTGATTAGCATTAGTGCAGACTTCATTGGTGCTGGTGTGATGACAATCTCTCAAATGTCAAGTCTGTGCACATGCCTGGGCCCTGCTTTCTTTCAGCAAGGTCTGTTTTTGTTAAAGGACAGCATGGGAATTTTCTGACTGTATGCTCTACATCCCTTAATGCTGCTCTGCAAAGTCAGTATTTTCCACTGAGATGAGCTGCAGTGTTTGGGATGAGGGAGAAATGAGTCACCCAGAGGAGTGAGCGAGATGCTTCAGAGGCTGCAGTGAGCTGCTATGACTACTGCTAATAAAATGTGTAATGTTGTATCACAAACCCATCTGGGTTTTCTGTAGGTCTTTTCAAAATTCCTTATAAGTTTGAGGTGTCTAGTCTCTTTTGTCTACAATCCCTTCACAGATTTTTCATTCTGTTTTGAATGGCTGCTGGGAAAAAAGGTGCTGTGTTGAGGGAAAGGAATGATTTATCCAAGCATGAAAGACATTTCAAAAGATGAATGTCCCAGCCCAAGCTGTTAACCTTAAGACTCCAACATGAGGATTATGGTCAACTGAGAGCTAGTAACTTTTTTTTTAAAGATAAGGACCTTTCATCTCAGTATTGAATGAGGAGAACTGAAGAACTACTTCCCTTTCTTTCTGCAGCAGAGTATGACTGTCTTTAGTCATACTTTATCAGGCTGCTGGCAGAACTTGCAGTTAGGTTCATAACAAACGAAATTAAGACTGTTTTAAAGAAGACCTGCATTTTTCTTTTTAATTTGCTTGTAGTGCTAAGAAGTTTTCCACAGGGACTGCCTCAATTTGCCCCAGGTCATTTAACCACAATTCACTTAGCAGAAGTTATGGATTAATTTCATTAAATGATCCAATATTCAATTTTGATTATAATTTGAAGAAGCTGCATGTTGACTTACTCATTACTGGATTGACCTTTAGCCTCACAGAAGAACTCTTCCGAGGATTGCGTCCCACGTCCTCCAGACAGCACTGACAGGTTTGTGTCCATGGGGTACTGACCATATATTGAAAGCATGACAGGCCTCAGAGTCAGTGCAGGACAGATGCTGACCTGTGACCAAATCCTTCACACTCTTCCCTTAAAGCAGGGAAGAGAGAACAGATGACAGCTGCCAATTTAACTTCTCACAGTAAGGAATTGTCATATGGATGCTCCTGTTGGAAAAATTTTGGTTGCATTCCTGGTTTAATTGACTAAAGCTGGCTAAAAAAAAACCCTGAATGCATTGGTCTTCCCTTTCTTCCATCAGCCACAGCAAGGTCAGCTTTGCTGCACAATGGGCATATCCACAGCATGGTCTGGCAGGGGGCATGAGGTCCTGAATGGCCCTGTGGGCCTGGGAGGGAAGGCCATGGGGGTGGTGCCCACCCCAGGTCTCCCTGCCTACCCCCCCACTGCTGAAGGCTGCACAGACCCCTGGGCGCTGAGGTGCCATGGGGCAATTCTGAGTGACCCAAGCAAGAGCTCTGGCAGCCAGCCTTGGGCATGTGCCCCACACACCTGAGGTGTGCCAGCATCCCAGCCCCAACACAGTGCTGTGGAGCACCTGACCGTGCTGTTGCTGAGATGTGGGCCTGCCTCCTGCAGGGATGCAGAGCTGGCTAAAGACCCTTTTTGTTATGAAGGACACACTCTCTCCCCTGTGCTCTGATGCCCTGGTGCTTGCAGTGAGGTCCCTGCTGCCAGTAAAGCCTTGCAACTGCATTTGCAGCCACGTTCACAGGGTTCCAGTTCTGCCCAGCCCCTGGCAGCCTTTGATCCAGCACAGCATCAAGATACAGTGGACTTGTGTCCTTCTGGGACTACTTCCCATCCAATTAAGCTTCTGTGTGCTGTGTTTTCACTCTCAGTAGCAAGCTGATCCTCTGGCAGGGTATTCGATCAGAAATTAATTAGTAGGAGCAAGATGTTGTGAATACATACACTGGTAAGTTTTTATTCTAATAACCTAGTTAATAGTTTTCCTTCTTCAAGCAATGAAAAATAGTATGAATTCCAGTGCTTTGATCAGGCAATGACATTTTGGTGCTAAATTGCCAAGATAAGAATCCAGGCCAATAGTGTTATACAAGAGCAATTTGGAGCCTTTTGGTAGTTTTTAAAGTGCCCTTTCTGGAAGATGGACCAGACACTCAGAAAAATGTCTGTGTCCCAACATGATACCAAAAAAAATGGGTGCTATATGAGGTGGGGAGGAAGTTGTGCATTATCCATGGTAACTGAATTGAACTGCAAACTATTCAAGACTTTAATTATTTTCCTCAGGCTCTGTTTGTGAGTGGAGGCTTTTGGGAATCTCAGTGATGTAGATCAGGCTGCAGGAGAACACCCCTCTGATGCCACTGCTTCTCACTCTGCTATTTCTGTCCAGCCAAAGCAGAACATGATTTTTCTCCAAAGCTGAGCAACATTTCATGTTTTTCTGCTTATATTTTTCATTCTTATTCCTCAAAAATGTTCAGGGACTTTATCTACTTGGTACAGATCTTCACCATCTGCTGGTGACACTCAATATTGTCATTTTGTTTTGAAGTGGCCTAATGTATTAGAGCTCATGTTGCAATGACCTGTCTGCAGGCAGGCTGCAGGAGCCAACAGACCCAGCCCCTTCTGACTGAAACAGATAGAGCACCTTCCTAGGAGGAAATAATGAGTTTGATAATTTACATTGGTATTTACATGAACAACCCATTTAACATAAACATCAGAGGAGATGGGCTCCAGCATTCCAATGCCTTGTAGCCATGAGCAGCACTAACAGGAGCTCCTTGTGCTCTGTAGGACAGGTCAGCAGCACTCATCTGCAGGATTACTGCACTAACAGGAGATGATTTAATGTTGGCATTTTGAAATTGGTTGTTTATATTTGTGTGGTAGCACAACGGAAAGGATGTGGGGTTGGGGTGAGGTGGGGTGCTTTTCTACATCTGGGACTCTACTTGCAAGCTAGCAAAATATTTTTTGATTCTGAGCTTAGTTTCTCCTCTTTCCTTTCATGTAAACTGTCTTATTTTGACATGAAATCACTGGTGCAATCCACTGGGGCACTTGCCCTTAATGGGCTGTCATCATCACCAGAGTGCACAGAAATATTAGCTGTGGATCAGCTTGGAGTTGTTTGGGGCAGGGGGCATGTGGCTCACAACAAAAATTGCTCGTGGCCAAGTGGGATCATTCTTATCAGAGGGAGCTTAGACAGGGATTTTTATAAATCTGGCACCAGAGCTGTGTCATTTGTGCCCTCGCCTTGGTGGAGGTCGAGACTGGAATACATCAAGCTTCTCTAATCAGCTGATTAGAAACCTCAAATCTTTCTGAATAGAAAAATAATTGGAAAACCTCTGTCACATTTCTCCAAGTTCAAAAATATAGTTTTGATAATTTGCATCATCATGGTAGGTTCCAGAAACTGGGATAGTGCTTATCTGTTAGATACCATCTGCCTTGAAATACATAAGCTCTTTCTAAGTGGAGAGGAACTGTAAAGAACAGTGATGTACTGCAGTCTCATACCTGATTTCTCATCACTGGAGTGCCTTGAATAACCACTTTTGATGTTAGTTGGTTTGGAAATAATGTCAGTTACTGCTTCAGACAATTTCTGTCTAGCCCAGCATATTTCTGGTTGTGGCCTTATGCAGTGAAACTTCTGTGTTTTTTAAGTGGGTGACATTAGCCAGTCAAACACCAAATAGATTTGTTTGCAGTGACTTTACTTAGTTCTGTTGTGATCTTTAGATCGACCTCTTAGGAGTGCTGTCTTGCAGACAACACACTTCTGTTTTAAGTTCCTATCTGGAGAAAGACTTTCAACTGTAAAGGTGTTAAAATATTTTCAAAGTTTTTTTTCAGATAAAGATCTATACTTGCCTACAGTCAACACCTTTGAAATGCCATAAGCAAAACAGAATCCATCAACAAGCTGCATTAATAGTTTAAAAAGGTATTTAATTATTTATGATGAAGCTTCAGCATATTCTTCATATAAAACTTCAGTGTAAAGGAGTTGCTTTCAGATACATTTCTCTCTGCTCCCTACTGTACCACTGGGAACAGATTATAGGGTTTTTATTTATCAGAGAGCATCAGCAACATTTAGTTAACTTAGAAGAAGTGAATCTAAGGCATTTTGCATGCAGGGGTTGTGGTTGCTGTTTGGGTAGGCAGGAGTCAGCACAGGCTTATTTGATTTCTGCCTGCAATACTGTCACAGAGAGCAGGTTGGAGTACAGGTTACTTAGAAAGCATGGAAATAAGGTATTTTATTACAGGTTCTCAAATAACACAATGAAACTGCCATGGTCTGAGCAGCTGTACTGATAGCTGAGACCCCAGGAGCTGAGCCAGGAGACTCAGTCTGCCACAGCTCTGGTAATTGGCTGTGACTAGTCATTTGATCTTCCAAACTCAAGTTTTCCAGGTATTATAGCAGCTCCCTTTGTGAATGCTTCTGGAGTTAGAAACAGTGTATGAGGGGTTTGTTACTCAACAATCTTAAAGGGCTGGGAGTTAGAAATGAATTAGGAATACTAATATCTAAATATTATTACCTAAAAGTTAATTTATCTAGCCAGACAAGAATGTAATTTCCTCCCTGATGTCCATTAAAGGACTCTTTAATGTGCAACATCGATTTTATATTGTAGCACCTATGAATCCAACATTTTAATTTGCTCTGCCAGAATAGGTGTCTCTGTGTCACTCTCCTCTGCATATTTGGCTTTCCTGGGGAAGCTGGAGATGGCATGAGAGAGTCATGGACATAGAGATTGTGTTTCTGTCCTTGGCTTGTCACAGGTTTAAATTAAGCATGTGTGGCATGAGGTGAGGGCGAATGAGGAATATGGGCTGAAATGGTAAAACAGATTTGCTGGAGATAAAAGCAGACTTCTCAGAAGCATTCCTCTCACCACCAGCATATCTCCTCTTATGTCTGCTCTTACCTTTTCTTTCCAAGTAAATTGTTCCTCTTTTCAAAAGGATCTTAACATTTCCTGCATTTATAGCATTGCTTCCAAATGTATAATTTCAGAGACTGTCAATGAACTTTCACTAACCCTCAGGTTTACCAGGGCAGAAGATGCTAAATACTAACTGATATATCAAAAGATCATTGCTAAACATGGAAGTTGAATATTGCCTTCCTGGGGTCCAAGCTGGTGCCTGCTCCCACAGGCCTTGGTTGTGCTCCACTTTCTGCAAAAGTGTCCAGGTGTGTCACCCATTGATGGAGCTTGGGTCACTGCATGAAGTGGCTGGTAGTCTGAGTTCTGTCCTCAGGAAAAACATCATAAATAGCAGGATAATTAGGCTAAGAGTGCAGATTCACAGGCAGATTTTTTGCACATTTATTGGTACAGCCAGTGGATAGGAAAGGAAAAGGTTAGAAATAAAGAGTGATGTAGTCTTACACAGTAGCAGAACTAGAGGGAGTGAGTTTCATGGCTTCTGCTGGGAGTTCATCTTTTGTTTGACTACTGCTAACCTATACCTGCTGGGCATCACTTTTATCTCTGACTCAAAGGACACTTCTGAAGAAATTTCCTTCCCTGGCAGTTTTTAAACTTGAAAATACCTCATAATCAAAGTCTTTTTAAGGAGGAAAAAGGGACCCTGGACCTACTTGCAGGAATGTTATCATGCTACCCTCTAAAACACTGCTTTCCCCTCTGTATGTGAAACAAAAAACAGCTGAAGAAAAGAGAAGAAAAGAAGCCCAGGTACCAAGTTGATGGACTTGGAAAACAAAACAGCATTTGGAGCTAGGTTCATTTAGCACTATGCCTGTGATGTTTTTATTCACCTTGGGTGCTTTTAGACCTATGGGTTCTGAAGATCTGAGATGAGGGTCTTTTTACAAAAAGTAAATTTCTTGCCTTTGTGCATGCAGAGGAAATATGATCCAATGTTAAGCGTAACAACAGCCTAAGTCAAGAGAACACCTTTACTATTTAAAGAAAATTTTGTTTGGATTTGGGGGAATGTGGCTCATGATACTTAAATATTTGAACATGGTAGTAGTAACCTAACTCTGTTTCTCCACTTATAACTTCCACAGGCTCTTCACAAGGTAATCATGGTGGTGACAACACTGAGACTTCCCTATTTGTGCAAGAATTCACAGTAATGACACACCTTTGAGCTTTGGTGTCCTGAAATAAGAACAAGAGGAAAGAGAAAGTCAAACTCCATATCCAATTGTACATTGATTTAACTGGCTTGCATCCCTTCTCCTAGGGAAATCCTGCAATAGCAGAGACCTGGACTTGATGATGTGAAAGTTATATTCATATTTCAGATCAAGATCCAGCTCTTCTAGCAATGTGTCTGTTGTGTAGTCAGGGAATGGAAAGTTTCTCACATTTTTTCAGCTCAAGAAAGTAGACAGATGGAAGCACAATCATGGGCCGTTTTGCAGGTATCTTATTTTTGTTCTACAAGAAATGTGTGCCATTGAAATTACTACTGCATAAGAGGTCACTAAAGTATCATATTGAGGCATGGTGAGATTCAAGCTTCTTGAGCAGGCCTTTGTTTCTCATATGAAAATCTCATACAGAGAATGGGGATGTTATGGAAGTCTTTCCTTGAGGTAGAGCATGAGAGCTGTTGGACACTTTTGTCTCACATGGCAGATTTCCTATCATTGTCCTAGGCAAATAAGCTGCTGCAGAACAGCACTCCCTGTCATCAGTGTATTCCTAAACAAAAATCACCTTACCCATGTGGACAAGTACGAGGAGGGTCAACTGTCTTTTTGCTCACTGTGTACCCTGTGCATGTGCATGGCAATCCTTGGCATGTGGAAATTTGCTCCAGAGGCCCCTATCACCTAAGAGACAAGTTTTTAGACCAGCACCACTACTATGAACTCTCTAGATGTCCATGCACAGTCCCTTGATTCCTGGGGATCTTATTTGTCATCTTGTTGTGAGAGAGAGCCTGGTTAAATTAAAACCATGGAAGAGCATTAGCACAACTTCAGCACTCCTGCAAGAAGCTGTTGCCACTCTCAATATCATCAAGCTCTGGCAGAGGAGGGGCTGTGGGTCTGTGGCTCAGCTGAGCAACTGTACAACATGGTGCAGAGTTTGAAGCTGTAAATGAATTTTAATTGACATTGACAATTGTGTGCATCCACGTCTTTTCTGCAGAACGTGTGCAGAAAGTCCTGCAGAAACAAGAGCAATTAGTCTGGTTAAAAATAAGGCTGTAGTGTAGGCAAAATGGGGTCCAAGAAAGCAAGCATGCTTTTCCTTGAAACAATTGGCTTAATGTAGTTCTATGAAGCATTTTCCTAATTTCCAATGTTATTTTCATTCACTGAGATCTGTGTTACTTGCTAACTAAAAAAAGAAATAGAGCAAGGGTTTTCATTTTAAAGACTTCATCTGCCTTTTTGAAGTAAGAAGCTGAAAGCAAAGCACAAGTTTGTAGCTTAGATTCAGATCTCAGTGCAGATCTCCTTCCTATCAAATATGTTTGCTTGCTAGCTCAGGGGTCACTGTCACTGTATAGGGGACACAGGCACTTTGCAGCCTGTGAGATAATTCTCTGGTTACCATGCTATGAAGTGCTAACAAATGCTTAATGTCCACATTATCCATACCCTCACCCTGACCTGGATCTGTTTCATTCTGGAGCCAAAGTAGCTTTCAGCCAGCTCAAACAGATGTGGCAGAAGTAGTAAAGGTAATACTTAAATTTTTTTTATTCCCACACACATTCTGCCCCGAGAGGCTGATGCCTTCAGAATTGGATGTTTACCATTCTGTGTTCACCTCTGTTCTGTGCTTTTTGACTTCTTGCATCCAAAACACCATCAAACAGAAGCAGAATTAACAAATCCTTAATGTGCTTGGGGCTGAGTGGTCATACCAGCATGCAGAAGCTTCTGGCCATGGCAGCTGCCTTCATTTTGGGGAGCAAGGGAAGACTAAATTCCTTCTTGGTTAGACATAGTGGAAAACTATTGCATGTGGGCAAAGTATGGAGGATGGTGAGATATTAGAATCAGTTCATGAGCGAAGTTATGGATGCCCCATCATAGGAACGATTCAAAGTCATGTTGGATTAGGCTTTGAGCAACCTGCTCTACTGAAAGATGTCCCTAGCCATGATCAGGGGCTGGACTAGATCTTTAAAAGTTCCATACAACTCAAAATATTCTATAATTATATAACAAAATGATGAGTTTGGACCCTAGGGTCCAGGTTGTTTCCTAATGTTCTGATTGAAAACCTCAGTAAGAAGGAAAGGTGTGGTAGCTGCTGTGTATTTGTGTGAGAAAGAAGGAAACCTTCAGGGTTCAGCTCTGTAGGCAACCAGAGAAGTTCCTCTGTGAAACTACAGAAGAAAAGGACCAAAGCATGAAACTTTGGGTGGAAGGAGTCAAGGTCAGAGACACTGTATGTTCCTGGTGGTCTCTCGCTCTATACTCAGGATAAAAAAATGCTTTACATACCTGGAAAATAACATACCTCTTAGCCTTTCTTCCTAGTAGAAACACTTTGCAATTTTGTTCAATTCCTTGGATCAAAAGAAGCAACTTCCCAGCCAATTCAGACCAAGTTAGAGTCCACAGACCTGGTTTCCTTGTGCATCAGAGCAGCAGGGTGGTGATTGCTCTGGTGCCGCTTCCTGGCTGTCCTGAAGATGAGGACTGGGTAAATGAAGCCAAACAAAACCAACATGGAGAGTATCATCATCAGTACACAGAAATGAGTCACACAATGTTGCAGGTATTTGAGTGCAGAAGTGTATTTTCTCTGCTGGATTAATTTAATTAAGCACATTTTATTTGATTGTGTCAGTAGAAAAGATTTTTTCCTCCAATCAAATTTTCAGATTACTTGTTCTTCCTCATGCATTTATTTGCAGTAAATGTAAAGAAAACCTTTCTGTTTGGCTCTTTTTATACTGTTCAGTATAGACATAAGTTCTTTAAGATGGGGACGCTATTGTTATTTAACTGCTTGGTCCCTCCTGGGTGGGTCTGATCTTGAAACACTATCATTGTAATAAAACATGATGATAGTAGATTCTTTGGAAGGGCACTTACTGAAATTACTTCTTAGGTGTTGTCAAATGCTTCTATTTACCAAATGGGTAATAGATTATGAGGTAGTAATTAAAAATTGGAACTTATCTAAATGTAATTTCCAAGGAGATGAGGGTATTCCTGTTCATAAAATCCACAGTGCTCCATCAGAAAGATGACAGTCGTGTGATTCAAGTGATCTACGATATTCTAAAGCAATCAAACACAAAGCTGTGGCACTTAGTGACAGCTATCAGGTGATAAAGAAAGATGGATCACAACATGTTTCTACAAAACATGTCCATTATGAATGACAAGTATTCACAAATAAATCTGATGTTAATGCAAATAAGTATCACATTAATAAACATCATATTCCGTTGAGAAGCCCTTCATATTTTACATACAGTCTGTCTTTCTTGCCATTGTCTTAAAGGCTGAGAACATATAGGTCTTAAATCTAAGTTTTGACCTCTCAGTCAGAATTAGTTTTTGGCCATGCCCTACCACAGCATGTCCTTGGCCAGCCATAGTCTCCACAAACAGCAGCCAAAGCAAGGGTAAAAAAGGTGGTGGAAACTCATCCTCTAGATCTTGCCTTCAGGAGATCTGTACATGGAGTTGAATAAATCCAGTCCTCAGTCTCTGAAGGTTTGGGGAAAGGAGAGGCTGGCTCTACCTTTCTGTTAGACACTTAGCGTAAATAGTTAAATTTATGTGGTAGAGTAGAGGTTTGGGTGGCCAGAAAGGAAAGAGCTTGGTGCATCTCAGGAACTGCAGGGCAGAAGATGCCTCATGGCCACACTCCATGATGGACCCCAACAGTCATCAAAACAAGATCCAATTAGCTGAGGGCCCAGGCCCACCCCAATGAATGTTCTGCTTGGTCCTCTGCTTGAAAAGGGGAAATTAATACCTCATAGGGAAACCTGTGGGAAGCAGTGGTGCTGCAGCTGGGGACAGAAAGCGCTGGCACAGGGACAGCAGGGGAAGAAGATCTACCCAGGCTGTGCAGGGAGGATAGATCTCGTCTCCCACACAAGGCTTCCCAGAGCACGCCAGTCACCTTTCCCTTCACTCAGCTTGGCTTTCACCACTCCCCTTAGCATTGGGGTCTCTGGGCTCTGGTCTAAAGCACCACAAGGCATCTTTCTCAGGCTGAGAGTGTGGGTATGTTGTTCATGCAACAAAGACCCCCATGGGGCCTCCTCCTCCTTGTGCTACTTCCCAGTACTCCCTGGGCAAGGAACCATTTGTGTCTCCAAGTGCAGCGCTGAAGCACGTACTTTGTCCCCAAGACCTGTCAGCTGCTCTCAGTGGGGAGGAATATGCAGTGTAATTAGCACTCAGCAGTCCAGAAAGTGCCAAAGGTGGATGCTGGCCTTGGCCTTGGGTGTGACGCTATGACCCTGAGGCAGCTGCTGCCTGCTCACGGCTGCAGCCCTCGTGCCTGGCCTGGCCTTGCTGGGGCTGGTGGCCCTGCCTCGAACGCTGTGGCTTTGCTCTCCCGCAGGGGCTGTCTGCACCTTGTGAGCCCCAGTGATAAATCTGCACTGGGATTAGTCTCCAGCAGCCCTGGCTGCTGCCATTCCTGGTCAGCTGGCCCTGTGGTGCTCAGGGACAGTGGAGGCGTCCATGGGGTTCATGGTGTCCTGGGGAGGGCACATTGGAACTGGATAACTCGGCAAGAGTGCAGCCAGCCCCACGACCTGGGTGCTACAGCCATGGCACAGCCAGGGCAGCACTGCAGCCTGACTGGCACGGTAGGGCACAGGGCCAGGGACATGCCTGCTGCTGCTTTTTGGCCTCCCTCACACTCCCTGGAAAATGCACCCAGGGATTTGCATGGACTTCACCACCCTTCAGTTAAGAGGGAGTAGAAGTTCCTCCTTTGCTTTCTTTAAAATAAAAATTGAAGCCTTATTCCACACCCTCTCTGCCTTCCCCACAACTTCTAATGCTTGCAATTAATTATTTTTCAGTTTCATTTTTGTAAAACACAAATGTTTCTCAGGGAGAGTGATGCCTGGAAGAGCTGGAACAGAGGCTAGACAGAGTTAGGGAAATAAAGGATATTTATTGAGAGGTCACCCCCAGACAGCACCAGTGTTACAAATCAGGCCTGTCTGGATGGCTCCAAAGATGGAGGCCAAAGGGTGGGGGCCCAGTCCTGAGATCTCATTCTTTTTATATGTTTGGGTCCATTTGCATACAGGAGTCCCACTTGCCTGCCCTCTTCCTTCCACGTTGTTTCACTTCGAGCCTGAAGTTTGGAAAAGGTGTCCTTGAGTCCCAATCAGAGTGAAAGGATCTCAGCACCCTGAACAAAAACCACACACCAATGCAGAATAGAAAACCCAAAAGCCCAAAGCATCAAGAGAAATCTGACAGCTCTTACCTAGAGGGTGCTCTATAATCCTAAAAGTAGGATTATTAAAAGATAATTAAAATTAGAAATAAAAGGGGAAAAAAAAATCAAAGATATTTCGCTGTCACCAGAAGCCCATCAGTGTATTTGATCTTGGGGGGGAAAAAAAAAAGTTAAAATGAATTGGAAAACCCAATAGAATAGGATAATGGAAAGACAGATGTAAAATTAGGGCCTGGTACAGCCTGAAGTGAGCCAGGGACAGCAGAGTCCTGAGCACCACAAAGAGGTGGGCTGAGCATTGCCAAGTGCTGCTGCAGGGACAGGGAGGGTGATTTCTTGCAAGGCTGATCTTAGGTCACAAATATTTTGAAATTAGTATTTTTCCCCCCTATCAATAAGTGAAACCCAAAAAAGGCAAAAGGCATCTTGTTGATCTCCTTAAGTGGAAAACACCCCTTCAGGTATGTTTGATAGTGATCTGAGACCCAGCTGCCAGTCCTGGCAGGCAGCAGCAGCCCAAACATGCTATTCTTAGACCTGGAAAGCATAAGTAGGTCAAGTTACAATTGGTTCTTATAAACACCATCTCCACTAAAATCAGAAATGAATATGAGGTCAGAAATTTGCAGTATGTTGAATCAGCAAGATAAAACGGATGGGGTTGGTTAGAGCATGGTGCTAATAGTGCCAAGGTCATGGGTTCAATCCCCCTATGGGCCATTCGCTTCAGAGCTGGACTTGCTGGCCCTTCTGGGTCCCTTCCTGCTTAGAATATTCTGTGATTCTGTGGGTTCATTTAGCCTCCAAATACCTGTACTTTTGGTTCATCCCCAAATGAGGTTTTGCTCCAAATGCTATCAGTAGTTGGAGACTTCTCCCTGGCTGGGGAGGTCCCATAAGCCCTGAGAAGGCCTGGCAGATATGAGATAGCAGTACAGTTGAGGGATGCTTTTTATTTACACATCCTGAGGTAAAGCTAAATAGTTAATGAGATCAAAAAAATAGTTGCAACTTGTCAAATCATTTGCCTTTCTTTCTGGGATGGAAATATTTAGACATGGAGGGATTTAATTTGTAGGCTGAAAAGAAGGTTTGATGTAAAATATGGGTAGAAAATCCAGTGTAGATTTTAATCCTGCATTTTATTTGTTCCCCCTGTATTCAGCTGCTCAATTTTATTCCATATTTTATCCAGTCTTTGGGTTTGGCATTACAAATTTGTTTCTACTATTTGTAGAATAGAATCTATTCCACACAAGTATTACATTACAGCTCAGGGACCTCCTTCACATCAAGCTGAGCACTGCCTAATTATAGCTCGAGCTGGCCTTGTAAATAGGCACAGCATCTTTTCCAAATCACGTTCCTCTTCATCCTTTTATTACAAAGACAGATGGGTTGCAGTTGTTTACAGCCATCTTGGTGTAGGATCCAAGGGGGAGGTGGAGGAACCAAGACCAGAACATCTTTATCAGCATTGAGCTCATACTGACTGTGGAAAAAACATCCATGCTTGATTGCAGACAATGAGAAGGGAAGAATACACTGAAAGGTTTTCAGGTAAGCCTGATAAGCAGAGAAACATCTGGAGACTGATCAGTGAGCTCTTAACAGAAAAGACTGAGGCTTAGTTGAACTTGAAATTAAAGAGATCTCTTAATTGTGAGTTTGAGCCCTTTCCCTGATAGGGAAAGGACTGAGTCAGTGGACTGATTTAATTCCTTCCCCTTGTTGAAACAGATCCAAAGTTCTGGCATGTTTGGGATCCCATTATGAATCAAAATCCAAGTTAAATCTTTAAGAACTTCAGTTTTCAGTTAGTATAAATGTGTCAAGTCTTGTGATCCATAATTATTTTCACAGTGTCTTTGAAGTCCCCCTTGCAGCTCCAGCATAAGGAAGCATATTAGCAAACAGGAATACTCCACTTAAACTGAAAACCATATGTGCATATATTGTAGTTAGAAGGGCTTGAAAATAGGAGTCCTGAGGTGCAAAGTCGTCAGGCAAATGACCTCCTAACCCAGCAATTTGTGTTTCACCTTTCAAGCAAATATTCAAGTTTTCAGGTCCTAATTCAAAGGACAGCAACAATATCACTGTTAAGTTCATAAGCAGCCCTTGGCTATACTGCAACTCTTAATGTGGGAATAAAATTGTACTTACATATTAGCTGACACAAGATACAGCTACAGTTTAGGTTGATCCTGACTATGTAAATGAATATTTCTTTCATTATATCCTCCAGGCTGCTCAAGACCACGGATGGCAGTATTTGGAAGACTGGCAAATCATACTAACTTAACTCTAAAATTAAATCACCCGCTAAATGTATTCATTAGCAACACACTTGTGAATGGGTATTTCCCGCACCATATTAAGCACTGCCACTACAGAGAAAAGTCTTAGTCCCTGACAGCCATGACTTAGATCTGAGTGTATGATACCACAGAGATAACAGTTTGCACTGCTGGCTATGGTCTCAGTCATTCATAATTCCTGAGTTCCTGAGAGTTCATTGGAAGGAGAGCTCAGCACACAGGCAGTCTCTCTCTCTCCCTCTGTCTCTCTCTGTCTCTCTCTGTCTCTCTTACTGTACTGATATGTACAACCAACCAATACTCCCTCTGCAAGGACATGCACTCTCTGCAACTGAGATGTTAAAGAACACGGTACTGAAGAAGACAACTCAGCGGTTAAAAGAACCCCAAAAAAACAAATGCAAAATAGAATCATAGTAGGGACTAAAAAGTAGGGACTAAATCAGTTAGAAGCCATTATCATAATTCTTTCGGTAGTTAAGTTCAACCTCCTGCTTCTGGCAAGGCCCGACTGGCTGCAGGACTTTTGAGGCTCATTGAGGATTCCTGGGAGCCTTTACTCTGTATGTCTTTATGGAGTACTTTGCCTTCACTTTGGCTGACTTCTGACATCCTCCTGGAGGTTTCCAGCAGGTACCAATGCTACAAGAGGCAAAACAGTGGTCCAAAGGGTGACACCTTCCTTTACTGACCCACAACTAGGATGAGAATCTGAGCAAAGAAGGACATTGAAGACCTGTGGGAAGGTGGCCAGTGATCCCAAAATTAATCCTGTCAGGCTAGCTGTGGTAATGATCACTGGGATCTGAAAAGGGTCTGAAACAGAACTGAATTGTCCCAGATCCAATGCTTCCCTTCAAATTATTCAAGCCAAGCAACAAGTATGTTCCTGCATGTTGCCCACACTCATCATGCTCCAATGTTCGGCTCAAAGGTCTAACAGGGAGCCTGGGTTAGCATCACATCCCACTCAGAGGTCTCCAGAGGTGCCACCTGGTTCCCTTGGAGCCCATATACTGGTCTCTGCACCTGATTTCCCACTCCTCCAGGAACAGGGTCCTCACTAAATTCAGTGATGGCACTGGTGACCATTGTGACAGCTGCCTGCCTGGAGTGTAATGAGTAATGACTGCAGCATTTACATGGGAAATGAAAGACCTGGAGTCAGTTCCCTCAGCCTAGGGAAGACCAGGTTTGCTTCTCCCAGTACAGCTTGTGGGGGCTATTTCTCACCCAGTGCTGTAAAATTAGGCATTGAAGGCTCGTGGGATGATAGAGACTTGGGTTTGGGGAAAATGGGGACAGTAACTGAGGTACAAAGTGTCCTTAGCCTGGCTTGGCTGAATAGCTGGAGCCAGACTGCAGGAACACTGGGCCGTGGTCTCTCCCTTTGTCTCTGTGGGCCGTGGTACAGGGTAACATCCTGCTACACACAGAGCAAGGGTTACGTACCCGTCATTACCATTTAATGCACTGCCTGAATATGTGGCTTCTGGCCAGTGCAATGGAAAGCTTCTGAAAAGCTGAAACCGGTTACACTTCAGCTGTATTGGCATTTCCATGATATTTCTTGGTCTACAGAAAAGCCCTCTGTTGGTCAGTGGCAAAATCTCCAATGTCTGGAGCAAGACGAGATACATTTTTTCATTAACGGCATCAAGATTTGAGTATAGTATGCCTGCATAACAATTTGCCCATGGCCTGATTCAGCAAAGCTCCTCAAGTGCACTCAACTCTGAGTGAGAAGAGCTATTCTGAAATCAGCAGCTGACTCACAAACAGCTAAACATGCACTTAAGCATTTGTTGGGAAGCTGCAGTGTGGCTCCTTGCCTGCGGGGAGCTTGGCACCCAGTGAGGTTGGGGGTGGAGGGAAT
This sequence comes from Anthoscopus minutus, assembly GCA_013399455.1. Taxonomy (NCBI): domain Eukaryota; kingdom Metazoa; phylum Chordata; class Aves; order Passeriformes; family Paridae; genus Anthoscopus; species Anthoscopus minutus. Next base: position 103,100 of record VWYI01040966.1, read on the forward strand.
GGATCTCCCACCCCCCAAGTTGTACATTTATTATATTGTCACTTTTTTTGTCACTAGGCAGAAAAGAGGTTGGGATCTAAGAGCCAGTGGCACTGGTGAGTTTTTACTTCCCTGTCCTGGCTCCCTTCAGTTCCAAATTAGAGTGAGACTCTCAGGAGGCCCTCATGTCAAGATGCCTCCTGTGGCATCAGCTGGGCTGCAAGCACCCAGCAAGTTAACTGCACACTCACATTCCTTCTACTGTATAACCAAGGCACTTATTTAAATGTCTTAAAACACTTTGCTTGTATGTCAAAAGGTATTTTTTCAGGCTAAGAACACTGACAAGGTCTTTGTGGTTTTGTTGCTTACTTTGATTTCATCAGCTGTGTCCATTTTGGGATTGCTTCTTTGTAGTTAGACAAGGGCTGAAGGTGACAATGGATTATTTAACCAGTGCCCTCAGTGAAGAGTTATCTAGTCCTCCTAATCCTTCTCCATGTGTTCACTTGATTTCCGCATCTGGAAGAATAAGAGCACCAAACTTTAGCTGAAAGATTATACCGCAGGATCCTCATTGTAGAAATAATTAATCCAAACAAGTCCTTCTGGGATTAGATAATGCCCAGCCAATCCTTAATGAGATTTTGAAGCAAGAGCTGGCTGGTGTCCTGTGGCAGGGATGGATGCATATTCCAGGGATAGCTGTAGGGGGGTCTTTGGAGCCCCAGACCCATGGCAGCAGTGGCATGGTGTTGCCTTGGCCACGTTGTCAAGAGCAGGCTCTGACTGTACATTGTGCCTTGGTTGTTGGAGACCACACAACTCGTTCCAGGAAACCTGCCAGATCTCAAGACCGTATTGGAATACGGCTGGTGTGGATATATAGAACTGTAATGAATACTTCAGGTGGTGCTGCAAGCAAGGACTAATGACAGAAGCAGCACACTCTGCTTGAAATTCAGTGTCTGTGAAGACTAGCTTTCAACCCTCTATAAACCATCAGAATCTGTCCTTTGCCTGTCCATAAGCACCAAGGGCTTCAGATTATCTCCTCACAGGAATGATAAGCTCCAAAGGTCTGATAAAAGATCCATATTCACAGTCATAAAAATTCACAGTTCCAACAGGGAAATCTTTCTACCTAGAGCAAGAGCAGGGAATTTGAGGTTGGTATGTTTCTTTTTGAAAAAATAATTTTTGAAATAGACTTCAAAAAACCCCAACTTTCCTAGATTGTTACAGAATATATTTACAGCACATAAAGTATTCAAACAATACAAATATTTTCAAATGTATAACTTTGACAAGTGAGACTCATCTCAGCTGGGTTTGGACTGGAATTTTTAAGTCAGTTTATTTCAGTCACAATAAAGGGGTTAGTGCTGAATCCTGCATGAACTCCAGGCTTCATATCTAGATTCCTTTTCCTCCTTGCACAGAGCATCTTGTGCCATGGCCGTGTTCTTTCTGTTCTCAGGAAGCAGGTTCGTATTGGAACAAAATTCTTATAACAGATGAGGTTTGTTTTGGCATCCTGAATCTAGTTATGAAAATATTCTTTCTGGTTCTTCTCCATCTCCAAGAGCAGCAAAAAAAGTTACCTCCTAGGTCTTTGGACTATGGTAGAAAGAAAAGTAAATGTCTTGTTCTTATACCTACACAGCTGCTTTTTCTCTATTCGTTTCCACTTGAGACTGAAGGAAGTTGCCTGTGAAAGTTGGAGAACTCAAGCTGTATTAAGGAAAAGTTGCCCCAGTCCTTCAGCAGCCTCAGGAATTTCTTGGGGTTTTTGGCCTCTGCAGATACCACCAAAGCTGTCCCAGTCCCATGTAGAGCTGAACACAGTTGTCCCAGTCCCATGCAGAACTGAACACACACACAACTCTTCCTTGAAAGTGCTGGACATGCGGGATCCTTGTGCTCCTGTGAAAGGCTTGGCACCATCTCATGAGATTGGCTCAGGAGGGCTCATCCCCATTCCTGGGGGGCTGCAGGTTAGACCCTCCCCATAATGGGTGGTTGGGACCAAGGCAGACATCTGCCCCAGCGTCACCCTGCTGTCCTGCACTGACATCTCACAGAAGGGTCTCCAGAGACGCTGGATTTGGCCTTTCTCTCCACTGACTGCTGGGGCATCTCAGAAAGACTGGCCTTGTCAGGCTGAAGTGGTGCTCTGGCTGTGTGCACCTAAGTCTTTATCATACAGACAGGTGAGCAAAAAAAAATCATGCAGGCTTTCTGTATATGCCTTTTTCATCTTTTTTTTTTTCCCTGTTCTCTCCTCTGGGTTTATCCAGGAATAAAGAAGATTCAGTTCAGTACTTTCATTGTCCATGAACTACTTACAGCAAACAGCTTTCCAGTATGCCCTTTTTTCAAATGGAAAGACTATATCTTCATCTTTTGTGATCCTCAGCTTTGAAATTGAAAGAAAAGGACTTGCTGTCTATAAAGCAAACAAATAGTGCTTTTGAATGGAAAAAGCCCCAAACCTTTCTTTTTTTTTTTTTTAAGTAATATTTTCAGGCTTTCCTCTTCATGTCTCTTGAATGAAACATCCAACATTTTTTAAAATAACTTTTTGTCCAAATGAAATAAGTAGACCTGAAAATGTTTTCAATTTTTTTGCTGTAGCCTGTCCTGCAGGTCCATCCAATTTTCACAAGAGTGTGGAAAGTCCAAGAGATGGACAGAATAAGTATTGCTTGAACTAAAAACATGACAGAGTCTCTCTGGATTTCCTGGGGTTTAAATCAGGCCCTAGAGGGAGGTTGTTTTGCCAGCTGTGCTGTTTTTCCCTGAGCTCACTGCAGCTACAATTTGCAGTAAACATGAACTGCTTCCCTACTGAAATTTTCATATTTGTCCAGGAACGTATTATAGGAAAACTAAGAAATAGTACAGTATTTACAGATCAGATGAGTTTATGTAAATTCATCACCTCAGTGAACTGCTATCAGGAAAGATAGTGAGAAATAAACTGTGAAATTGTGAAAATAAACTCCCCAGTCCTACTAAGAGGAATATGGGGAGAAGAGGCATTTTAAAATCTCACTCAAAGTGTCAGTGATTTTCTCCAGGCTTTCTTAGTTCAAATGTTTTTTAGCAAAATAATAAAAAAAAAGGTGCTAAAATAAGTCTTTACCAGAAGTTTTCAGGGAACATTCCTAATGGAAAAAGGTGTATACAAACCCCAGTGCAGCTAATTTACTCCTGACATTTTCTGGTAGCTGGGATAATGCAGAATGAGGAAATTACGTGGCGTAAGTCAGATAAAAGCTATTGAAGCACATGGACCTGCCTCCTCTTACTGCTTCCTGTCACCAAGCTGGTTTTAGGTTATAATGTGCCAGCTAGGCTGAAAAGCTGGTGAGAAATTAAGCATTGCCACTCTGTTAGCATTATCTTTCTATGGCAGAAACCAGGATATTCCTGTAGTGAGGTGTGCCTCCTATCAGCAATTCCCACCTGTAGAGCACGCTACCATTTAGAAACACCCAAAAGTAGCAGGGTAGTTATTAACAATTTATCTCCTCTGATATGCATTGATTAGCATACCATGGGACCATAGCATGGGCTCCATGAGTACTGGGCAATTCTCCTGGGTCCTGTTTGCATGCTGCTTCCAGAGGGCACTGCAGTGACACTGGAGTTCCTGAACAGCCTCCTGTGTGGGGGTGCACACATCATGGGTGCAGCATGGGTGCCGTGCCGCTCTGCCTGTGCTCAGCCTGGGGCTGTTGCCTGCCCTCCCTGCCCCGCAGCAGCGCTGCCTGTGGGGTCCTGGGGCTGAGCCCTGCTCCACCTTGAGCTGCTCCAGCTGCCCCAGCTGCAAGTCTCATCTCTTCCTCCCCTGGGAAGTGGATATCAAACAGCATGAGAGGCCTGACAGATCCACAGTCCAGCTTAGGGAGGGAATGTTCTTGTAGCCTGCATGAATGTACAAAAGCTAGAGATGGTCAAGTGCCTAATGAATTCCCCAGAGAAGACAAGCCTGTGTCTTTCCTTCTGAGTCATGAGATCTGCTTGAGCTTGGCACCTCCTTCCAGGGCCGTACGTGTAGTCATGGCTAATCCTGTGCCTGAGTGGCCCTTGACCCAGGGGCCTCTTTACTACATGCCAACATCCTACAAATCCAAGGAGCAGATGAGGGTGTTTGTTTACCTTCAGCGCTGCACTTTGCTGCAGGCCTGTGACCATAGTGCTTCATAGTGCTTCATAGTGCTTCATAGTGACTGTGACTTCTAGTGTTTCTTTAGTTCCCGGAGGAATTATCACATTTCAGAAGTTTATTTCAGAAATATTTCACGGACTGTAAGTGGGACAGCTGTTCCTTTGTTACATTGTTAATAGCATGGATCCCCTTTGTCAGGAGTCCCAGAGCTGCTGCTCCTCTCCCAAGCTCAATTTAACACTTTGCTTTTAATCAGAAATAAAATGAAGGTCCAACAAGGTGTACCAGGTGAGGAGGCTTGGAGAACTGGGCAAGGGACAGGAGTGAGAGCAGGTCAAGCTATGCTGAAGCTGACCAGCCTGGCACAGTGTTAGTCCTGTACAGCTGTGCCTGTGCTACTGAATAAAACAAACCAGGGCCATTATTTGCCCTGAGAGTGGGAGGTATGGCCCAGCTGCCCTGCCCATAGCCCTCTTCCCCCTTAAGATGGGATGATCATATCCAGACTGCCCCAGTAACATGCTGCAGAAGTCATGCTTGGGCATGTGCTTCTGTGGGGCTCAGCTTGTGTGACCTGGGTGGGCAAATGGTACCTTTGGGACTAGTGGGAATCACAGTGGTGCGGCCATCTGTATGGCAAAGGGGGGAATCTCTGGGGTTTTAGAGGGGACCAGAGCCCTCCACTCCTCCTGTGTGCCTGGGCATTTTGCTGAAAAGACAAGGACCTGCAGAGACACAGTCTTGGCAAATTTACGGGTAGGTGAATCCTGTCACATTTTTATTTTTTTCAAAATTGAGCTTAGCTAAATTTTGAGCAACCCAGTAAATAAGGATTTGCACCTAGCCATGTGTGAAGTGTGGCAATCTGTGCATTGCTCAGTAAAAGGGCTTGCCTCCTGCAGGGGATACTTTTGGGTTTATAGCAAACCTGGTGGGACTGAGATCAAATAATACAACATGCCTTTTTCCTCACTTGCTATGTCATGTACAGCCTGATAACCTGTAATGGGAACCTGAAACTTCTGAATAAAACACACCAGAAAGGGAATACAAAATACAGAGCAGTGAATGTGACAGACATGCAGAGCTGGTGGGCACTGGGTCTGATTTCCCAGACTAGATTTCCCTCCTGCATGGGAACAGGGCTTGGTGGGTACCAATCACATCATGAAGCCCCTCAAGGTGGGTGCTGGGGATGCTGCAGACAGATGGCTCCAATTTTTGTCTCTGTTGTGTACTCAGAAGGTTGGTCAGAAAACTCATCATCTCCTGCTTGTCTGCTGTGATGAGTTTTGGAAAAGAAATGTACTAATGAGATTGCAACCCAAATCCAAAGTTGGATTTGTAGGTTGATTCAACAATATTTCTTGCTGAGATTATACTTATTTTATAGTCATCAACCTGCTAAAGTGACAAAAGTGTTTATGAAATTCATAGATTGAACAATTAAGATAATCTGGGTCTGAGCTGAATGGTTATGGATTGAAGAACAGAGGACTGTTTTTAGGGAAGGAAAGCAGCTCATATAACCTGATTTTAGAAAAAAATCTCTTATTAAGGAAACTGAGATGGGCTTCTTGTGCTCTTGCTTACTGCATTTTTAAATCTGTAATTGTCTGAACTTCTCCTGGAGAAGGGATTTTAAGGTCAGTTGGGAAAACCCAGTCATTTATGCAAACATGTTTTTATTTGCAGTTTTCTGCCCAAAATAAGATTTATTTCCCTGACATTTCTAAACCATCTCTGTTATGCCTGGTTAGTGCAGTAAAGCCAGAGGCACCAGTCTTGGCAGTTAATCACAGAAAGTCTCATTCTGGGTGCCACCGCTGACCAAGTGAAAACTGATGGTGGGGTCAATCATGCTCAAAAATATTTGTTGCTGTATGCAGGAAGCTCTGTGCCCTACATCTGTCTCCAGATGTGTTCAACCCTGTTCTAACTAGACATGGTCTCTGAGTCCTGCCCACCTCACTCTAAGTACTTGTGGCCCAACAGCATTTTCTGTCACCAGTTTCCCTGAATTAAAATGGGGCTCTACTTAGCCTCTTTTCCCTCCAACCAAGTTTAACAGATTGTATTTCTTGAGAGCACTCATGAGGCAAGACCTTATTTTTCTTCCAAGTCAAATGGCTTGGGGGCAGCAAGAGGCAAAGGCATGCAGTCATGCATCTGGGAGTGGGGAGCCAGTCTTTTCCTTGGCTCAGTAACCCATGCATCCTGCTTCCCTGGTGTAGCACACACTCCTCCATTACTCCTTGGCCAACATTTCCCCAGCACCTTCCATTCTCTCAAGCTGGTCATATCCAAGCCACATGCTGGCAAACCTCAGAAAATAATTGGCACAGAACCAATAACTTCTTATTACGATGAGGATTGCACACAGAAAACAACACAGACTAGCAAGGTTTTCATGCCCTTGTTGCCCAGGTAATCATCAACAACTTCAACCCTTGTCAGTGTGTTGGGGTGGAAAAACTGAACTTTAGCTCAAGCTAATGAAGCAACACCTCTCTAATGTTTCCTGGAATAATGAGTTTCTTGTCTGACCTGGCACAGATTGCTGCTTCTCTCCGAAAGCATAACAAGCCCCACAGGAGCTCTGCAGAGAATCAGACTTTGGTTTCCTGGCTGGTCCAGATGGATTAAGAGATACTTCTATTATCCAAGGCTGACACAGGTCAGTGTCATGTCATTCAGCCTGAACCATCTATGAGGTGTCAGATGGTTGCTTAGGTCCTATTGGCAAAGTACTGATCTTGTTAAGATTATCAGATCAAGCCAAAGAGTGCGCTGACTTGCACCCCTGACCCTCTATTCCAGGGAAGAGTTACAATCATAGAGTCATTTAGATTGAAAAAGACCTCTAAGGTCACTGAGTTCAACGGTTAACCCAGCACTGCTCTGTTCACCATTAACCATGTCACTCCAACCTTTGGTGACATATCTACACCTTTTTGAACACCTCCAGGGATGACAACTCCACCACTTTCCAGGTCAGCCTGTTCCAATGCTTGGTAATCCTTTCAGTGAAGAATTTTTTCCCAATAAAATCTAAACCTCCCCAGTGCAACTTGAGGCCATTTCCTCTCCTCCTGTCACTTGTAAGAACTGGCTGACCCCCACCTGGCTGCCCCCTCCTTTCAGGCAGTCACAGACAGTGATGAGGCCCCCCTGAGCCTCCTTTTCTCCAGGCTGAACAGCCCCAGCTCCCTCAGCTGCTCCTCACAGGACTTGTGCCCCAGACCCTTCCCCCGCTCCGCTGCCCTTCTCTGGACACGCTCCAGCCCCTCAATGTCTTTCTGGCAGTGAGGGGCCCAGAACTGAGCACAGGATTTGAGCTGTGGCCTCAGCAGTGCTGAGCACAGGGGGACGGTCCCTGCCCTACTCCTGCTGCCCACACCATTGCTGAGCCATTGCTGAGGCAATGGGCACACCCTGCATTGGGT
>VWYI01040967.1:0-18654 GCA_013399455.1 Anthoscopus minutus
CAGAACAGAACAGGGACCCTGTCTTGGCCCAGATGGGAAGGGTAGAGGAGAGGCAGTGCCTCACAAACCCTCTGCGGGCACTCAGTCTCAGAGCTCCTGCAGTGCTCTGAGGAAAACACCTCGCTGGAATGGCAGAGATGAGCAAGAATCCCAGTGGATGGGATGGATCAGCATCTCCGTGGTGGTCAGCTGGTGCTGCAGCACATCCAGCAGGACAGGGGAGCGAGGGCCACAAACGGAGAAGAAGAAGAAGACGAAGTCTGGATGATGGCAAAAATCCTCTTCTCCCAGCAGAAACAGCTTTGAGAGTATCTGTCCTGCTCGCTCAAAGAAGGACCAAAAGAAGCCCAGCTTCCTTCCAGCTGCCCCCTGGGCCCAGCCGATTCTTTGTCTTTTTTAAGCACCTAAGAACTACCAGCCACCAGGTCTTCTGTCAGCTAAATGGGAAAAAATTCCACTATCTGAGAAGGAACAAAAGAAGGACACCTAACCCCCTACAGTGATGCAGCAGAATCCTTCCTGCTCTGTATTTGCTATTAGTCTTTCCCTGTTAATCTCTCCTTTGCCTTTAGTTGTCAAATGCATTAATTACAGGGGATTTTTTCTCAGCCTGCAAAATGTTTTCTTAAAGCTTATGAGGTGCAGCTTAAATGTGGCGCAGATGAAGCTATCCAAACATTCAAAAGGGTACAAACAAGCTGCATTTTTTTTCTGTAGCATAGCCCAACACAAGGGGTTCTCTGCCGTGAAAGAGGAAAATAAATTTAGTGTGACTGGTTCCTGGTTTTGATTGAACTAAACCATTTTATCAAGGTGGTAATCAAATCCTGAAAGCTATCCAAAAAGAGAGCATCAGAGATGAGCACTGGTGAGAACTTTGGGATGGTAAAAGTGTGAACACAATTATTAAATATCCCTAGATTCATAGAGTTAAAAGCTGCAAAGCTGCTTTTATAGGTAGATATTAAAAATTGGGTCCGGAAAATAATAGGCAAGGGATGAGGCCAGTTAAATGAATTGTTTTAATTAGCAAGCAGTAGAGACAAGGTACAACACGTTGGACAGCCAACAGAGTCAAAGCTCCCAAAAGTTGGTCTGTGAAGACTTCTCATTAGGTACAGCCTTTTATATCTTTCTTCTTCTGAAGATCTTCAGTTGATGATTTGTAGGGGAATTCTTCACTCCCCCTCTCTTCTTGGTTGTTGTTCCGGGGAGAATCTCTGTTTCTTGTTAGTTTTATCTTTTGAGGTAACTCCTTTTACATATCCTAACAAATCTTTTCTCTCCCCTGGTCTGGCTGATAAGCTGCATTCCAATGTTAAGTGCCTGCAGTCTGGGTTTTTCTCTCTTTGTCTTTAAACAAAACTCAGTTTCGGTTTCCTGCAGTTTTCATAATTTCTTGTTCTCCTTTGCTCAGAAAATATTTGGGAAGGGGTTTGTGTTTTCTTTCAGGTGACCCTGCATTTCTGTATTGCAGAAATGGTTGTATGATCTTCTGTAGACTAATTCTAATACACACTACACAACGTAATTAAAATGGGTAGACAAATGCTAATACTCACTAGCAACTAAAACAAGTTCTAATACACACCGAACAAATTAATGATAGAAGGAGTCTATTACAAAAAATGGGTAGACAAATGCTAATACACACTAGCGACTAAAACAAGTTCTAATACACACTGAACAAATTAATGATAGACGGAGTCTATTACGGGTGCCTTGCTCAAATCCAGCCACAGGGAGTGGTACAAATGAAAACATGAAGGAAGTCAGTTGAGGGTAAAATCACCTTAGATTAGAGCTAGTGTGATTTTTTTCTCCTCCTTTTTAATGCTGACATATTTTACCCCCGAGATTCCTTTTACTTTAAATATATGGTTTTGTAGCCATTTGTTACAAAATCTCTAGATTTGTCTCTAGAGATAGACTTAAGCACCAAGTGAATTCTAGACTGCCCTTGGTTCTCAGGATTTAGGCAAATCAGATCAAGACCACAGGTATACATCCTTAAGAATATATGGTGCCAGAGAAGTTAACGCTTAGGCACAATGTGTGGATGCCACCAGCCTGAGAATAGACTGAAAAGGTAAAATGAGTTCCGGCTATTTTCAGCTTCTGAGGAACTCTCCAAAGTCAGCAAGACTAAATAGAATAAGCTAAATGTGCAATCCTTAAGAGGGAAGAAGCAAATAAACAGATTTTTAAAAGCAGTCAATTACTGAGGCATTAATACAGCAACAAGTACGTTCATGCCAATGAATCACAAACTAAAGGATCAGACAGTGGTGTTAATGAAAAGAAGGAAATCTTATTTCACGCTTGGTACTTATTAGGGTGGCTGAACTTCAGATCTGTAAAGAAAATGCTCTGATTCAGTTGGTACTACTAGAAAATTAGGTCAAATTTAGAGCCCCATACTTAGTGCTGTAGTGGGAAACATATACATGAAGGTGATGTGGCTGTAGGAAGAGTTTGAAGGCATGGGCATTTACTATGCTTAAGTAAATGTGAGTGAAAAGTAAAGGAGGAAAGACGGTTACGTTGGTGTTGGACTATACAGTCTTGCAGTAATATTCCTCAGGTCCACTGTGCAAAATGTAGGAAAGAGATCAGATATTTGAAGAAAGTTGGAGTGAAATTATATTCAACATGTTCCAGTGCTGATAGCAGTGGTTAAACGGTACCTGAGAATATTTAGAGGATCCTTGTAGTTGAAGCATATATTAAACACTTCCCTTAATTGCAGCTTGGATGTTGTCAAGTTACTATTTTTCCAAGGAAATAGATCAGGTTTTACCTTTAGTTGTCCTGCAGCCAGGTGAAGTCTGTACTCCCAAGCTGACAGTTTTACTATTGCTTCAACAGTGAGACTAGAAGAACATATAAATCATTAATGCAGGTACTAATTCATACATTAATGTGACACCATGGTTTGGAAGTAATTTGTGTATGAGGTGGCAGACGATTTGAAAATTCCATTGCTAAATTGATTCTATTACAGTAATATAGTTCAAACTCACTACAGTCTCTATAGAGGTGCCACTTATGATGCTTATGGACCATGTCACTGAATTTGATGGCATTTAAAACTGAATGTGTTATAATGTCTGTATCAGAAAACTGCAGTTGGAAATCCTGGAGCTAAACATTTTCTAAAAAGGTCTGGGAAAATCAGGAAATAAAATGGAATCTTCAGGTCACCTGCCAGCTTAGTTTTGTGTGAGTGTGATAGAAGTTCAGCTAAGCTGGTAGGCTGTCACCTGTGGTTTTTCCATTTATTTGTCTTTCAGGCATGCACTAAAGATTGAGACAGTGCAGTTAAGCTACTAATCTGTATTGCTTTGCTGAGCAATACCTTTTTTATTTGTATACTCTCTTTAGAGGAAAAATCTGCAATGAGGAGCTTTCCAGATATCGTAAGGTGTCCTTTCAGCTTCTGGCTAAAGAGCGGCTAAAGAGCATTTTGAGAGAAAACAATAGTGCTGAGTACATTTGTACCCTTACTATACACACTGTAATGCAGTAACTTGAATTGTTACCTTTTAAGTCTTGTTAAAATAGTCATGTGTGTAACACAATGAAAGAAATGTAATTTCACATTACTCTTTTACCTTTAAGATTGTTGATACACATTTAGAAGTTGCATGTGCTTTGTAAATGTGGTGTAAATGAGGTCACTAAATAAGAATTTATCAGTTATTATCTCCCAGATGTTGCTTCCTTAATGAAAGCCAGGTTGTAATTGCGTACAATGAATAAGATATAAATCTCTCGTAAATGAGTGACAGCTCACTTGTAACAGTGTTTCTCATCTCTCAAGCAGTGTGCAAAATATGCAGTTGTCTTACAATAATGACACTGGAATTGCCTGTCCTTGTAGGAAATTGTACAAAATTTGTTGACATTCAAGGGTCAATTAAAGACATTCTAATTGTAGTGCATTGCTATTTAGAGAGTCTTTTCATTCTTAACTAAATCTGTCTCATTTGGGTCATTGCATTCTAAAATATTGACACTTAAAACTTTGGTAGATATATCATGTAGTGAGGTAGAAGGTTTAGATTATTGTAAGTTGTTTTATGGTTTGGATTTTTTTTTGAGGAAAGGAGTGTGGTGTATGTAGCTTGGAAAGCGTTCAACTGTCAGCATTTTAATTCATATTCACACTGTTACAGGCTGTATTCATCCAGATGTGTGAAACCTGATTGCCATGGGAAAATGCATGCATGTTAACCACAGCTCAGTTTTAATTTGTTTTACTTCATGTTTATAAGTGCCATGTCCTTCATTTTTAACTGCTGCTCTAGAATTTCCAAAATTGCTTTATTATGTTACAGAAACAGTTCAAATGGTGATCCTACTATAGCCTTTATTCTTTTCTCTTTTGGCACTTGTTTCTTCTCACAACTGTAGAGACCATCTAAGGGCTTTCTGTATTAATTTAGCAGTCTTGCATTTATGCTACATACATTTTCAATAGGTCTAAATGCTCTCCAGTCTTTTAGAATTTGTTGGAAACAGCAGATTTGTATTCTGCCAGTTGTTTGGCTGTGCTTAAAAAGCAGAGAGTGGGGTTACCTAAAAAAGTAAGAGATAGTATTGTGCAGAAAGGAAAAATAGCCAATATGACACTACTAAGCTTAGTTTATTGAGTGGACCAGCTAAGCTGTAGGCTGTTTCAGGTATGTTCCTGCTTGCATGTGTGCATACAGTTTAAAATCGATAGAGACCTGTCCTAGTTGCCACTCATCTGAGTCTGGACAGTGAAGCCTGGAGGAGCTGCAACACTTGCTCCAGCCAGTCAGTGTCAAGTGCTGGGCAATGGCTGGATGCCACAGGTCATGGTTCCACCTGATTTGCTCAATATCTGATGGTAGGACTAGGTAATCTCCAACCTCAATCCTGTGATTCTAAGAACTTCATTCTAGATGTATAGGAGTCTGCCCAATTGAAGGAAGTGTCAACTCTGTATTAAAGTCATGTAGCTCTGAAAGAGTTACTTAGAAAGTTTTTGGTGGCAAAGTTGTCCTTGTTTTGCTTCACAGGAGTCAGAAACTCTTGATTGAAAACTAGATTGACTAAGAGCCATTAGTGACTAAAATAATGCCAGAATGCTAGAGGATACTTCTGATTTTGGACTTTGTCTAATTTTCAGTGCTAGCTCTGAGGCAGTATAACCGCAAGAAAATAAAATGTAAAACTGTTAAACTTCTTGGATCTCAGAGTTACTTACTTTGTTTCTTTAAAAGTTACTTTCAGAAGTTCACAGATGTTGCACATGTGCATAGTGTGGATAGATTAAGAGCTTAGATAGATACTTAGATACTTCCGTTTTCCTATATTGTGTGTCTGAATGTATTGTTGATTTGAATGTCTAAACATTTTTCTTGAGGTTGTTGTAAAATACAGTGATTTCTTCTTTATTGTAACAATATGTCTTCATGTAATATAAATTGTCTTAAACTGATTGTTAACATGAGTTTTAGACTGATTATTTCAAGTCATCATTCTCCCTTGTCAATTATGGACAGACTGCTACATTTTAACCTAGATTCCAAAGTTTGGCATGCATAAACTTGCCAAATAAAATCAGACTATTGGTCGCTACTTTAATAAAGTAGAAGTTTTAGGAATACGCTTCTGTATTTAATTGGTCTGCTCACTTGCACTACTTTTTCCCTCCTTCTCTGCAGAATGTGTATGTAAACATAAGCCGCATCATGTCAGTAGCAAACCGCCTGATTGAGTCTGGCCATTATGCTTCGCAGCAAATCAAACAGATTGCCAGTCAGTTGGAACAGGAATGGAAGGCATTTGCTGCAGCCTTGGATGAACGTAGCACGTTACTGGACATGTCCTCCATCTTCCATCAAAAAGCTGAACAGGTTAGTGAATGGGGAGGACATCAACAAAAGCTTATGTTCTGGAACAGGGAGTTGTGCAGTTTGCTTTTGCTTTGGACAAAAGTTCAAGAAAGTGATTGAAAAGGTTGACGAGAAAGCCAGAATATTTATTTCTGCCAATTTCAATACTTGAACAGAACTTTGTTCTCCTCAGTTTAGCCCACTGGTGTTAAATTCTCCGCAAAATGCTTTGCCCACATCAGTGCAAGGTAAAACAAGCAAATTAGCTATATAAATGAAAATGAAGTGGACTGATATGCTGTGTTGGTTTGATATTGATTGATATTTAGGAAGAAGGAAGAAAACCATTCACAGAAATGGTTTTCCTGAGAGAGGCTCCTGGGAGCTTCCTCTGTGCCTAGAAAACGCCAACGGCTGTCTAATGCTGAGAACTGACAGCTTTGTAAACCATTGAGAAGCTGGGTCCGCCTCTGTGAACACCACATTTTAAAACCCGGAACGTTCCAAAAGTCCCTCTTTGGCTTCCGGCTTCTGAATGTATCGGGACCTCCAGTGGGGCCGGGACCCAGCAGCTCCCGGGCAGGGATGGGAGGCCAGGGGGACCCTGGCTGAAGCGATGCCAGGTCACAGCTGCTGAGATATTGTTAACACCAGGCCCTGCCCTTGCCCCTCCGGCCCATGCCAAGCCAGGATCCCCTCCAGGCTCCGGGCTGGGCCAGACCACCCCCACCACCGTCCCCCCAGCGGCTGCCAGGCAGAGAGAAGGAGGAACCTAGTGCAGCTGAAATCCATCACCATGACTGCTTCAGCCTCTGCCCACCAACACCTGCCAGCCTGGGTGAAATGTTAACCCTTTCAGTGCACAGATGAGACCTGCAGACCACTATTCTTCCCTTGAGTGAGAGACAAGCACAGAGTGACAACATGAAGACACCAGGGTCAGTGAAAGAAAGTTTAAGTTTCAGATGGCAGGAGAATGAGGAGATGTCCTAGTATTGGGGCTATAAGTTCTTTTGGTAATGCTATGGAGATGGACTATAATAAACGACAGTATTTCCTGTAATTCATGAGAGAAAACAAGTATGGGGGGATGGAATGTTCAAACTGTGGACCTGAGCAGAAGCAGCAGATGTTGAAGAAGCAGTGACGCTGTGAGGAGCTTGAGCAGAGGGACAGAGATGAGAATGAAGAAGACTCTGTGTCTAGAGAGAAAAGAAAAAGACCTCTTCTTGGAGATGAAGATGATTGCAGAAATCAGTGAAGAGAGCCTTTCCTTTGAACAGCTCATCCTTAAAAAATGACACCCCATGAATTGACATGGCCCATTCACTCAGCTGTGAGGAGGCTGTGAAAATGGGAAGAATTTCAGAATAGCAGAAGTTTTTCTAAACTGGGCAGCTGCTGTTTGTGAAGATGCAAAGCCACAAGAAGACTGTGTTCTTGTTGAGATTTCTCCATGATGTTGCTAGAGAAAACTCCTTGCCCTATGAGAACTGAGGAAAGACTATTGTAGAAGTGATAACTGATTTAAAATCCCAGGTTTTGTTTTTATGTTGTCAGCTGGAAGAGGAAAGAAGGTGGGCAGGGGAGGGAAAGTGTTCTGGAAGATTAATTTTTGTTCTTTTTCTATTCTTTTAGTATTGTTAATAAAGATTTCTACATAGTCATAAGGTTTGAGCCTGTTCTTGCCCTTCTAAAATCATATCTCACAGCAAGAAAATGAGTAAGTGCACTGGCGAGTTTAACTAGCTCTAAACCCACCACATATGCTTAACTAAATAAGGCTTTTGAGTATTGAAATAATGCCTTTCCTGTCACTACTTTTATTGTTCTCACCACTCAACTCCCATAAGTGCTTAAGTGTCAAGATTTAACCCAAAATAATTGCTTCTAGAAAAGATAAGTTGAACTGGCCTGAGAGCTGAGAAGTTAATTAATTGCCTTCTGAATCTGAAATTGTGGTGAGAGATATTTACTTAGTATTCCATTGGCGATTCCTCCTATGCTAAAAAAACATTTTAGCTTTAGGCCTATAACAATTATTTTAATTAAGTCATTAACCATGTGTAACTGCAGAGAAGAGGTATATGTAGTGGAAGTAGGAAAAAAATATCCCCAAGTTAATGATCTTAATGGCAAAAGCATGTTTGCCATTAAAGGGAGTTCAGTTCTGAAGGATTTGCTGTGTGTGAGCGGCTGAGTCACCTGCTGATCTTGTAGACTGTCTGCTCTGTACATCCCTGGTGTGTTCAGAGAGCGTAGTATGGATGGGTATGGCTGATGTGCTGTATGTCGATACTTTTCTTTCATTTTTGCCTTGCTAAATTATATCCAAGGAAAGGTCTCATATCTGATACACCTTTAATTCAGAATGAATGAAGGAAGCATTTGGGAGCTGAAAACTTCAGAAACAGAGAGAGGTGATACAGCTGATTTTAAGACATTTTTTCCCTGATTTCTACTACATGGATGTTTAACTTGATAAATATTGAGATATTAAAACTGAAAATTTATTAAGATGCAAATACACGCTGCTTTTCTTCGTTAGTCGTGACATTAGTTTAATGTCCTTAGACAGACTAAGGTAAATTATATAAAACGATGCCAGTATAATATAGGAGTGATGCCACTCCTTTTAGCAGGTTTTACAGAAAAGCTACATAAAAATGACATGCAGGAATTTTTTTCTGATAGAAAAATCAGCAGTCAGCTTGAAGCTTTTGATAGACACAGTTTGGTACCTTGTCAATATTGATGCTTTTCTAATTTGTTGGGTCATTTGGATTTGCATTTAAGCACTTTGAGCCATACATGTACGAGAGGAATGAATGAAATGTGAGCAGGTAGGTATACCTTGACTCAAATGCTGTCATTTCTCATAACAAAAATAATAAATTATGCTCATCTGAAGTCAAGGGACTAAATTTTGTGTGTAATTCTGTGCTGGGCCGCTATAGCAAGGGTCAGTGTTACCTTCTTTACTACTGAATATAAGTGTATACAGGAGGAAAGCTAAAAATGAGAAAAAATAATGCAGCATCTGCTGCGATTAGTTGACTCTTAATTGCTCCTTCTGCAGTTTTCATTTTATGATTAGCTGTGATGGATTGTCCTAGTTGATTTGTGAGATAGCTGCCTGTGATATATTAGCTGTTTCATTAACAGTGGAGAGCAAGTTCAAGGAAAGAGGACTTGGAATGTGAGGAATGACCTCTTTAGAGACTGGTGATGCTTGACCTACATAAAAAGATTAAAAAGTAAGCAGCCAGAGAAAAAACACACCCTTCTTGAATGCATGTGTTCTCTTGCAAATGACAGGTAAGTATCTCCGCCTACTGTCAGGAACAGTGAAGACTGCACCAGCTGTCAATGTCTGTTCACTGGTGTGCATGGAGCTTCTGTTAACATTCAGTGTTTAACATTAGAGATTTTTTAAACTGTCCCCTAATGAGAATTAAATAAGTATTTTAGAGCTAAGTACTCCACCACCCTTCTGCCCAGCTATCAAACAGTAGAAAAATACTGGAAGTGATCTATGAATTCCTTTTTCCTCAAGGACTGCATATGCTTCAAGAATTAGGATATGTATGATGAGACAAATGGCTTGGGCTCATAACTTCTGAGTCTTGAACTTGACATGAATAGAGAAAATTTGCTTTACAGAGCTCACATATGCTTGGCTGTACTAGGTTTAACAACTATGAAAACTTCTAGAAAAACAGATAGTTTTTTCCTCTTTCCCTTTCTAGCATACAGGGATATAAAATACATGCCCCCTAGCTGTCAAAGTAAGTCGGCAGAATTTCTGCTATGCATATAGCTGTGATGGCAGTTTCTTGTCTGTCAAGACAGCTTAAACTTCAGAGATAATTTGAATTGTCTGCAAAAGAAATTTCAGTTACAGTATCCTCAATTGCCCCTGAAAGACTTGACTCAAGCAGCTATGCCAACATAGCTGTGTGCTCAAAGTCCTAAGAGACCTCTGCTTAAGTTTTAAATCACTTACATGCTTGCTGCTGTAGTAGCTTGCCAAATGAATTTAGCGCTTCGCTGCATGTAGAAGTTAGTTCTTTGGGGACTTAGGTGTGAATATGCTGTGCTCTGACACTGCTTTGTTTCCTTGATAACCTCTTTCCAGCAAAAGACAGCTATGAGTGTTTAGGCAAATGGTTCATCAGTAATACTTTGTGTGCATGTGCAAAGTAACATGGTTTTCTCTGAAGATTAAAAAGAGGTGAGGTGATAAATCTCATGATAGCATGAGTGTCGCACAGGGAGCTTATGGGTAAAAACCAATGGTTTGGACTTGAAAGCTGTAGCATGTTTTACTTCCTTGTGTAAACAAAATCTTAATTACCTTTTGTGATTCTGAAATGGTAGATGCAGGATGAAGGAAACTTTTTATTAGCTGCAAAGTCAAGAAAAGGAGCAAGAGTAAACTTGAAGCATCCGTATTGCGGACAGTTAAATTGGTATTGAAGACTGCCAACATACAGCTAAACCTGCCTGTCTCCAAACAGCTCAAGGTGTTTCAGATACCTAAAAGCACTAGTCAGATGTGAATATTTCTTTCTCTTCTGAGAAAAACTTCTGGTTCTTTCAGAGACAAATACTGTAAGGACTTTTTGCTTAAAAGAAGTCTTTTCAATGTCTGTCACACAGATGAATGTCCTTGTGTATATTACTGTCATATGGGTACTTAATGGTAGAACCCAAAATCAAAGCCAAATGTTTCTTCTCTGTTGCAGTACATGAGCAATGTGGACTCATGGTGTAAAGCCTGTGGTGAGGTGGAGCTTCCGTCAGAATTGCAAGATTTAGAAGAGGCTATCCATCATCATCAAGGGATATATGAGCACATTACTTTGGCTTACTCTGAGGTCAGTTTGTTTCCTTAGATAAAATTGTGTTAAGTTTGGATCATGAATCAGTATCACTTGTTGCATTGGGAGTTAGCTGGAAACTCAAGTGCTGAGCTTGTTTTTAATTTTTTTATACTGGATTTTGCTACTGTTGTTCAAAAGTGAAGTGTTAAAGTCTTCCCTGTAACCTTTGGAAAGAAATTAAAAGGTGAAATTCATCCATGTGAGGTACAAACAGCCCTTGGAGCACTAAAGTGTGTTTTAATTTGCATTTGCATATTACTACTTTTTAATAGCAATGGGATACTATTGCTTAAACATTTACTTGAAGGGAAGTTAGCTGGCCATTCTTTGGGAAGGTATACTGTTGGCATGGATTTCTCTAAGTGTGTTTTGAAAATCTCTGAAATTGCCTGACAGAAAAGGCTTAACTATCAAAGGATGTCACTTGAGAAGCCAGAAGGTAATGCACTTCTTTTTATCAGCCTCAAGGACACTTAAATGAGCTAGGATGCCTATGTAGTCAGCGTTTGTAAGATTAGCATATCCTATGCTGGTGCTTTAATCCTGGACTCAGCACACACTGAATCATTACATTTGTCACTTTTTCTAGTAGTCATATTTATAACTTAAGATGAAATGCTGAAGATGGTCTAGAAAGTGATGACTCAGCTCTCTTTTTTTGTTTTCTTTCAAATTTTGAGTTTTTTGTTGTGCTTTACTTACCTGAAATCAAATTGATATTCACTACTATTAGTTAGCAGGTATTTTCTGCATTTCCTGCTTTACTTGCCTTTCTTTCTTCTGTCAGGATTGTTCTCATTGTTGGGCAAAACTGTTTTTACTATTCAATTGGACTGATATTCTGGATTAAATACAGTAGTTTTTGTACTCACAAATTCTGTGTTTGGTTAAATCTTGGTAAAAATTATCAGTAGACACAGGATAGCTTAGGCCACAGCTTGCACCTGTCTTTAAAAGGGTTTGAATTAATGGTTGTGATTTTTACATTACATTAAAGTTAAAACTACTTTCTGATCAACGAGATTTACTATAGGAAGCTGAATCATAAGTCTGGTCATGTTTCATTTAGCAGTTAAGGAGGGTACGATTAGTTCTGATGATCCGTCCTATTGTTAGTATATCAAAACTGGCTTTTTTGGATACCTGCCACCTTAGGGCCTGCATAAACTTTGTGACCATGAGTCACATGCCAGGGTTCACAAATTGTTATTCTTCTGTGTAAAATACACATTGATATCCCTGTTCTTGCTCTCTGCCACCCTGCTATGTCAACTGGTCTAATGACATACTATCACACCTGATAATACCAGTGATTTTACTGACACTTAACTCTTTTAACTCTTGAAAGCATATTTTATAGTAAAGTTTCTTGTCTTCATTATAAACTTTCATCATTGGGAGGGACCAAGACACGGTATGTTTGTAGCAGATTTATGTGGAGAGGCAGTCTGGGGTGCATGCTTCATGAAAGTGCAACAAGGAGGAATAAGGCTAGATTTCTCTAGAATAACTATTATAAAGCACTGAGATTGAAATAGTGGCATTTTTTTCTACTTGGTTGTGTTTGGTTTGAGTTGGTTTTGTGTGGGTTCTTTTTTTTTGTCAGAGATGTGACTAGATGAGCCTGCTGTTAAATGTAATTAAGTACTGTGGATTAGCATGTTATGCATACTGGTGATGCATAAAGAAAATAAGACCGTGGATTATTGGATTGCACTGGGACATACCTTGAAAATTTATTTAGGACTTCAAAACTGTAGCATATAACTTTGGGATAGACAAATATTTTAGCAAAATCTTCGCTGATACTGCTTGAAGGAAAAAAGAGCACTAAGTGCCTTTCTTCTAATTTCTAGTCATTATTTTTCCCCATCTGGTAAAAAAGCAGTTTTGTCTTTAGCAACTAGAATTGGTGCAGAGGTAATAACTAACTGTCTGCGTATGTACAAGTTCCTCCTCTGGGCAGAAGCTTTATTTTGCATTTTTCAAAAGTGCTTTCCTATTTGAAGTTTGATGGAGGTGTCCTTCTGTGTCAGGATGTTACAGCACTATTGCTTATCATTATTAGACGTATGACTTCATTTCTATTACACTATGGAGCTCCTTGCATTTTGTGATGAATGAGAAGTGGGGGAACACTGCCATTCATTTTAGATTGCAATGTCGTGACAACATGACTTGGTTGCAAAGTTGAAGACAGTAATTTTAAGAAAGTAAATGCTTTTAAGACTAGACAGTCTGATTTTACTGAGGGTAATTGCTGTATATTACTAGCAAAGCAATTTTTACTATCTTACAAGATGAGACAACTGGTATGTCTGAAAATCTGACAGATATGCCTTAAATTAAATAATATATATAAATAAAGTTAGAAATCTTAAGGCAGTCATACACTAGGAGGGAAGAAAATTTTAGTATATTAACTCCAAAGGAAAGTCTATGCACAGTCATTTGTTTGTAAAGTTAATAAACTAATTAAATCAAGAGACTATCACAATTACTTTTTTTCACCTAGATTTTATGGACTCTGAATGGATAATTGAAGTCCATTATCTTAAAATATTTGAAGGACTTACTAGATAACGCTTCTGGATATAGAAAAGAAAAAAGTTATAATTGTAACTATGCTATGGACTGTGCAATTTTTTGTGCTGACTTGACTTTATTGGAGCTACTTTCAGAAGTGAGCATCATTCTGTGTTGATACTCATTGCTAAAATTAAAGAGCTTGAACTTGAACTGAGAAATAAATTCCCTTGTAACCTAATTATTAGAAAAGAATTTTCATTTGGATCTGTTTGACTACTGAATAACAAATTTAAAATGTGCTTACACTTCGTAAAAAGTTATTGCAAATAGCTGCTGGGGGAAGGCCTTGGCAATTTTGCTCTTTCTGACATGGTGTTGATTTGATGGATTTAGGTTATTATTTATATTTGAGTCTTGCAATTTCAGGCGATTTTTACTCCTGTCTGCTAGATGAGCTGTTAGAAAAATTCTTTACAGGTAGCTGAATGATTCTGAATTGTAGCAGTTCTCTGAGCTTCATGCTAAAAGTGACAGAGTAAATGCCATTGAAAAGTGCTTTTAACACTAAATGTTGGTAATGACCAGATAAGAGAGGATTTTTGCTTTTTAGTAGCATGCAAGGTAAGTCTGAATATTTATGGTTTAGATCAGAGAAGACAACAGGTAGAAATGACAAATATTTCCAGTCAGTATCAGTAGTTAAAGACATTTTGGAAAACAGTAACTTTCTCTGCTAGATGGAAAGGGTTTAAGTGATTTAATCAGAATTAAGTTTGTCATAACAGCAGTTTTCCCATGGCTTACCAATAACAATAATAATTTAGAAGTTGTAAATCGTGTCAGATTGAATTGTGTTCTAAATTTTATATCTGTTGGTTTAAATATATTTCTCAAATTATTATTAACCTACAGAAAGTTACCTCCCTGTTCACCATTACAGCAAATGAAGAGAGATTGTTTTGAAGGATAATTCTGAACAAATGCTTAATTGTAGGTGTCTTTTGACTAGGGAAAGAGTTGAAGAATATTTATTCAAAGTTACATTTAACTAGTTTAAAAAAAAGACAAACACAAAAACTAATAAAAAAAATCAAACTAAACAAAATATCCCAACAGTTTGAAGGAAAGCCATTCTTAAAGTAATGGAAAAAAGGCTGTTACTTAGAAGAGTTCTACTTGTTAAAATTATTTTAAATAGAAAGACAATGTAATTTTTTTTTCCTATAACAACTGCATGTAGGTAATCATTCTTGCAATAAAATGAGCCTTCATCATTGCTCCTTGATTTCTTGAAGACATTTAAAACTGGGAGAAGGGGTGAGGTACAAAGTAGTAACCCAACAGGCTTTTGCAAGACATATAATTCTTCATCCTTTCTGGTGGTCAGGTGAGCCAAGATGGGAAGTCACTCCTTGACAAACTTCAGAGGCCTTTGACTCCTGGGAGTTCTGATTCCCTTACTGCATCTGCCAACTACTCAAAAGCAGTTCATCATGTCCTGGATGTCATCCATGAAGTACTGCATCACCAGCGCCAACTGGAAAATATCTGGCAGCATCGAAAGGTCCGCTTGCACCAGCGACTTCAGCTCTGTGTTTTTCAACAAGATGTTCAACAGGTAGATTTTATTTCACTTTGTCTGAATGCCTTTGTATTCTGTCAGCCTGATTGCACTGACAGGTAAGTTTTGACTGCTAAAACCCATGTTTTTTTGTACAGCAAGTGAATAGTTGCATGGGATTGGTTGAATGGTACCAAGTTCTGTGTATTATCAAACGGGTATTGGCTATTATGGATAACAATTATATTTGAAAGTTAGTTGTATTTATCTTTTTCTGACTTTAAATTAATTTATTTACTTTAAGTCATATATGATGAAAAAGATTTTCAGTATGGACAGTTATTCTGAGTTTGTGCTGGAAACTGACATTCACATTGTAGGTAAAATTCTGGACTTGAAGTGTGAAAAAGACATCTTGTTGTAACATGCATAAAATGAATGGTGTTATTCTGTAAAATTTTTTGTTTTAAATCCCTAGTGATACTTAACTGACTGAAGAGTGTTTCTTTAAAACCTGTGAGTACTATAATAAAACATTATAAAAATTACAGATGAGATTACTTTCTGATAATAACACTGTTCTTGAATTAGTTGTTATTAGCCGCTATTTTTTTATTTATATGACAACATGTAACATAAAAGTTAGTAGTTACATACAGGCATTAGTATCTCTGACATAGCTTTGCCTTTTTAAAGTAAAAAAACATAAAATTCCTTGTTTGATGGATTTTTAATAAGGATAAAATGTTGGCTTTGAACTTCAATTAACAGAGACATTAGTTATGTATCCTTTAACAGCTCATCTTCATAAAAAAGTAAAGATGGCCAGTATTTGCTGATCATGTTCTTTCATTTCAGTGTAAAAGCATTTACAAATCACAACTTCTGAACTGGGTTTTTAGATAGCCATTGTTCTGGTTAAACGAATCTTTTTTCTTCAGAATTAGTTGCACTTTAAGCTAAATTTCTTGTACTATTCTGTTTCAAGAAGAGAGTGAATGTGAGCAGTTGGGAGTGAAATAACTGATTTTCATCATTTACAGTAGCTGGAAAAGGTAATTTAGGCAGATGGTGGGGAGACTGAGGAATCTTGATAACTGAACTTTCTTCTGTATCTGGTAACTATCTTTTCCTGTAATTAAAGAAAATAACTTAAATACTTAAGCAGTAAATGATGTAAAATCTTCAAAACTTTATTATTTAATTTTTATCTAAAAAGAAGCAGATTGTCAATGCTGAAATGTGACAAAGGATGTAGAAAGGTGTAGAAAAATACTAGCTGACAAAAAAGTGAAAGGAAGCAGAGGGAATGTCATGAATTGTCAGCAAGGGCACGGAGTACCGAAGACTCTATTCATTATCCCACTGTATAAATCCGTGAAGCTGTCCATCAAGATTACAACATAGGTAATGGCTAGTAAGGAAGGCCCAGTGCTGGCACTTGCATGAGTAGTCAGTGAAGGGCTAACTCATAATATGCTGTGATTCTGTGATGAGGCACAGCCCACAAATGAATCACCTCTTAAACTAAAAAGGCTTTGTAAGGAATCTTCAGAAACTGAAATTAACACAGTAGTTTGCTTCTCAGGGAAAAATGTAGGTCTTCTTAGCAGTCTGGTGCCAATAAGTATGGATTGGATGGTGGAACTTTCTCATCTAGTTTGAATTCAGTTCAAGTACGACTTAGACAATCTAGGCCAATGGGTCTCCTAAGATAATTTGCCAGGTGCATAATTCAAATTTCAGGCATGTAGGCCAGGCTTTAGGCAGTTTATTTCCTGGGGGAAGGTGTTCATTAAATGCTGCAGAGAGCCTTACTGTACTGCTCCTACTCTTTGCCTTTAATATCTTGGGAGTCACAAAATGCTTGTAGGGAAATTTTCATTTTCAGGTCTGTCCTAAATCATGGTGCTCAGTGTAGAGTTAGCTCTCAGGCTGCTTTGTTCTTTGAAGCTGGCAAATAACTCGTCATTAGACTCAAGTCATAGTGCAGTCACCACCAGGTTCTTCAGCAAGATGCTGGATTTGCCTTCTCTGTATTAGACTCATCACCTTCTGGAACTGCTGCATTTAAGATGAAGTAGTGACAATTTCGAAAACAACAAAGTGGACAGCTTTACATATTTTCATAACTTCCAGTATTAGGAATGTGCAATCCAAATTATGAATGTAGACTGGTGAGTACACCAGAAGTTTTCAGTATGAACCAGTTGTCTCAAAAATGTTGATCCATATTGACTTATTGCTCAGTCTGTGCCTTACCTACTGGTTAGAGAAATTTTTTTCATCCTGTTTATGCCTGTAGTTTCTTTTTATGCTTTGCAAGACAGACATTGAATTAAAGGTAGGAGGAGATCCTCTTGACAGTTTGAAGCTGCAGCCTTTTCTGCTAATGCACATCTTTATCAACCATATGAAATTTCAAGCTAGATCTGTACAGAGATGCAGCCCTTGCTTGCTGTCTTCCTAAGCCCTTCCCTTAGTATCCAGTAATTACCACTGTCAGAGATTGAGTTGTCCTTTGGTTTATCTCTGTAATGACTGTTAATTACTGAAATGTTGTACGGGGAAGTATAGCTCCTTATGTTGCTTTATCTAAACTTTACAGATACTGGGTATTTTTGGCAATGCATTATGAATCATAGTGTGGATTTTGGTCACTGTTCCCTTTCACAATAAAACTTTTCAAGATTTCAGTGGAGGTCAATCTGTAGGACAATGACCGTTCAAAATCTGTATCAGATAGATTAATCTAATAGCCCCAGCAGATGTCTTAGAGATTGTAGCTCCCTCAGCTTTGAAAATTTATCTGGAGAAGAAAGTAATAAATAAATAGATTCTCTTTTTTTGCAAAACAACTTTATCAGATCAATGTAATTTATCTGAGAAATGTTAATTTTTTATTTGAATAATCATTAACACCATTCAGTGCATGAAATTACTCTGGTTTGAGGTATTAGTTAAATTTATATCTGAGACAGTTCTGGAGTGATTTATGTAGAGCTCCAAAGCAACTTTCTTTCTAAAATACTTTAGTTTTTGTGTTTGCACATTCTCTCTTTGTTAAAATGTTAAAAAAATTCAATTAAGATTGATTGAGAAGCTAACGTGAAAACATCTCTTAATTATTGTCAGTAAAGTTAAATGTGGTGGGTTTTGGGGTTTTTTTTCAGAACAAGCTAAGCGTGGCTCTCTTCCACTGTTTATAGTTAGTTTGCACATAGTGGCAAGCAAACCATGTGCATTGCAAATGAATCTGTAACTGTCCTTTAGCATGAGTCTGTGATTTCATCCTCCTCCCTCTGGTGGATTAATGAAATAACTCAGTTCATCGAAGTATTAAGTGAGTAACAGAGCTGAGTTGGAGGAGGGAATTGTCCGTGTTGCGCTGGTGCCTCACTTTGTGTTACTTCCACCTGAGAAAGATCATTGGGTTTTCTCTTCTGTCTTGCATATCTTGTATACCGAGAAGGAAAGCTGTTTGGAAAGTGAAGCTTTCTAAATCAACAGAAATATTGTGGTATATCTGAGTACACCAAGAGTCATATTCTGATGTTTTGAAGCAAGTAATAACAAAAGTAGTGCATGAAATAATGAAAATAATAGATAAGAAGTGAATTACAAAAAATATGAAATTTGAAATGTGAAAACATATGACAGTTTTAAACTGAATGAAATTCTGAGTTTGACTTTAGGTAGCAGAGACATGCTGGGAGATCTGGTTCCTGGTTAATTTGTATTTGAACATCTTTAAAATGGTTTTTATTTTAATTGTTTTTAAAGAAGTCTGGGCGCTGGCACTCAATTGGCT
>VWYI01040968.1:0-16175 GCA_013399455.1 Anthoscopus minutus
CTACTTCTGTAGCTGACACTTTGTTTAAACACTTTAGAGTTTGGACATATCCATGGACAATTTATGAACATCAAAAAGAGAAAATACGCAAGACAGTTTTCTTGAAAAAGGAGGTTGGTTCCTCCAAAGTGTCTTGTTTCAGTTGTGCTGGCAGACACAAAGTCAAAAGTTTTGTTCCATCCATAATTTAATTAATGTCTGGGACCCCTTATTTAGTCTCACCAATGAAAGCACTGTTTCTGGTTTTGTTTAATAAATATGATAACTGAATTATAGAAGATAACAGCTTAGAAACTTCATTAGCATGATTGTTTCCCCCCTTTATATGGCCTAGTTTTTAATTTATGTCAATTAATATTCTTGCACTACCCAAATATCAAGTGTTCTTTAGTCTTCAAGGCTGCTCTTTCAAAGGCAAAGACACTGACTGACTCTAATAATGAATATCCATTTCCTTTCTCCCCCACTGATATATTTTCAGTTCTTTCAAAACAGTCATTGGATAGAAAAGATGTGGAGCGGAATTAGAATTACATGTGAATCAGACTCTAGAATTCCTTGTAACAAGTCTACTGAATTTTATTTTCATAGGAATAGTAACAGCCCTAAAAAGCTGGTATGATCGGATGCTGAAATAACAGGAAGAGAAGTTTTTGCTTTTCTTTGTTTCAGACTGAATATAAAGACTGAAACTAAAAGTTTAATTACAAGTTAATAATTTGTTCAGTAAAACAAGTTTAACAATTTCAAAGATACCTTATAGAGTAGTTGTTGAGGTTACAGATTTTTAGTGGCAATGGGCAGATAATTTTAGCTTTATAGATAGACTTAAAAAAGTCCTTTGAATATTTAAACATGAACATAAAATATTCTTAGGTGTAAGAAGTCACCTGAGATCTAAGACAAAGGTGAAAAGAAAAAAGATCAAAGAGTGATCTTTAAAGTACCTGGTTAGAACTGCTTCTCTATGGAGGTGGACAAGTTTTTCCATTGTAATCCTTTTATTCTTCCTGTAACATTTAATATAGCTAAAATAGATCTAAAAAGCAAAATTAAGTTCTGACAATAGTAAGTTCTAGACTAATTTCTTTATTGAAAGGATATTCAGGCACTAGAACAGGCTGCCAAGGAAGTGACAGAATCACTTGCTCTGGAAGTTTAAAAAATGTTGATATGGCACTTGGGGACATGGGTTAGCTCTTAATATGGCACTGTTCAGTTAAGAGTTGGACTCAATTACATTAGAGTTGCTTTTCAACCTTAACAATTCTATGAGTCTATGAAAGCAAACACACAGAAGAAGCATTTAGAAGAACATATCTCCTTGTTGAGCAGGCATTAGAGCTTTTTGTTACATATTCAAATTGTGCTGCAAACTACAGGATTAATTATGTTTATTTTCATGGAGATTTGGGCCAGGCTAACAGGAAGTAGTACTGCATACAGTACTATACATGCAGGTACTACATTTAGACAGCAATACCTCTGTCTATTGGATTATACTTTTTTAAATTTTATTGCAGCTACAGTATTAATAATTTATGTTAAATTGCTATTTTGTTAAAGTAGATCACAAACTCTTAAAGGGAATATTGGAAACTTGGTTGTAAAGCACAAACACATCTGTGGACTCTACCTTTTTTTCACCCTTATCAAAGTTCTCAGAGAGTACAACATAGTTTATAAACATGCACATATGCATTTATGCAACAAGAAATGCAGGGTAGGAAATCTTGGGATCCGCAGGGGCTAAGCATGTCCTGCTTGACCTGCAAAGTAATAAATAAATAGTCTCCTCTAAGTATAAACCAAGAATGCAAAGTTCTGCAGTCTTTTTCAAGACTGAAAAATGATAAACCGAAATTCAGAGCTACAGGAAAAGAGGGTTGGAATAGAAAGCACTATATGACCTTTGTAACATGTTATTGTAGGATGTCTGAGTAGGCATATGCATCTATATAAACAGGATGTTAATCATTTAGACTGTGAATTGAAGGAGCAGCAAGGACAGAAATTCATTAATTTCTTGGTGTTTTAAATAGCCTGCTGCCTACTCAGAGAACTGTCTTTTTATAGAGCAGAAACATGTGTTTTCATTGTATCAGCTAGAAAATAGATGAAGCATGACACCGTCAAACATGTAAATAATAAGGATGATCCCCTGTGTTCCACTTTATTATACTGAGCATTTTGGAAATGTGCAATATTTATTGCTGGTCAAATTTTACATGCCTAGCTTTAGAAAACTTTGGAGAGAGAAGCTAATATCCAAAATAGCTAAATTTCAGTGGTTTATGATTGGAAGTTCGTGGATTCCTTGTTAAAGATTTAGGTTAGATAACCTAATTTTTTTTAAGCATAAATGCTGTGGGTTTTCAGCACAGAATCTGTATAATGATGTCACAGTCACAGGCAAAGCAGTGACTTCATTATAATTTTTTATATTCACATTTTATATAAAATAAAGCATTGAAAAACTTTGCATAAATTTAACAAAAGTGACATAACCCAGTGTAAACAAAATTATTTTTAAGTGCAATGTTTTTACTGTCCCACAGGTTAATAAGATTAGAGCCTAAATTATAAAACATGTTTAGAACTCAGTACTTTGTTCTTCAAAAAACTCAGTGAATACCTAATTATGATTTAACTTGCTCTGGACTTTTTGCAGCAGCTTTCTTTTTTCCTCGTGTGTCTTTGTTTCTTCCAATCCAACCCCCATACCACATGCTCTGCAATTCCTCCTGTTTCCATTTCACCCTTCTAAGAACTGCTCAGTCTAAGTACATTGAGAACACAACGACACGTTCCAAAAACATGAAGTTAACCCTTAGGTGTCCTGTGACACACTGAACAAATGCAGGGAAACAGCTCTTCCACAACTGTGTCAATCAATACTTACTTCCTAGTAGCTGCCACAGCCCTGAAATGGAGATAAAGCATGCCTTCCTGAACTGACCAGGGATGCACTTTGATGAAGAGTTTAATTAACATCAGTTTTTTACTCAACACCGTTTTTTCTCATCGGTTTGCTCTACACTTCATGCACATATCGTATTTCATAAATGAGATGATAAAAATCTTCGTATGAAATCTTATCAAAACCACCAGAATCTGGACTACATGTGCTTGGGTATCTTAAAACCTCTTGCTTTTCAAGGCAATGAAATAGTTAAGACTTTTAACCGATGAAAAATAGATTCCAGTACTTCTTTGGTATTTTGTAGCTGTAAGGGTGAGCCGTAATCATGCTCCTTTATTTATTTTTCATTTCCATTCATTTGAATAAACCCTTTAGATTTACAGTTCCATGACTCATTGTATGTATGTGCCTATGTATGTAGGTATGCATATATGTATATTTGCATGCATTATCCAGAACCTAAAGCCATATGGAGAATTCTGCTTTCTTAGATTTTTTTTTTGTACCAGCAAGTAGTAAAACATTTTGAGATGTTATTAAGTCTTCAAGTTACAAAATCTAGATTCCACCTTAAAAATGTTCCATACTGTATGTAGCATAGCCTGGGGTTCTGACTAGCTGCCAAATATCTATCAGAGAGTGATTTATGATATATGATATGTTCCTCAGCCCAAGTGGAGACTGTTTAGTTGAAACATGAGAAAGGAGAGGCCTTGTGCTCTCCAAACCATGATGACAAGTTTCTGTTTGGCTTTCTGAGTGAACACACAGTACAAAATGTGCCATATTTTACAACATCAAAACTTATGTAAGGAAAAAACCTAAATTCACTTAACCCCTGGTTTCATTAGTTTTTCCCTTTTTTTCTTTTCTATTTTTTTGTGATGTCTGCTTCCTATTGTAAGAAGCCCAGATTTCTTTTGTTTGCAGGGCCTGTAAAATAGAATTGCTTCAGCTTTATGTTGAAAATTAAAATATTTTCAATAGCTGTGACCATATATTTCTAAACGATATTTCAGTCACAGCATTTAAATTTTGCTTGTATACTTTTCCTTCAACTGTAACTAAACTCTGTGCTGTGATTTATGGTTAATTTTGTTCTGAAAATAATTTTTCCCTAAAGCTGTATAAAAGTATCTCTCCCATTTTGTTTTTGGGGTCCCACCTTTAAAACGCCTGGGTAGAACAATATGGTCAGTGGCCTCTATGGTCTTGCAGCCTTGGGAAAACAGGAAAGAAGAGGGAAAAAAAAAAAAAAAAAGAGAATGCTGCTGCCTGTTTAGTCTAGTTGATGTATCTGGTTCAGTCAGATATTCATTCACCACAGTACCCAAATGCAAAAGTACAGCATGAAAAAAAAACCCCAAACAAACCAAATTTTTTTTACTTAACAAGGATTGGATTTGTTTCTTCATATCGTTGTATGATCTTTGCATGTTCTCTCTCTGCTTTTGTTATCTATGTTTTTCTGTGGGATTAAAACTGATATGGAAGGCTGGTTTTACACAGGAAAATGAAATTGACAGCCTAGAGCATGGTCTGGTCTCAAGCAAAGCTTTTCACAGCTGCACAGAAAATGCATGTCATCTTCAGAATTTTGTATGTATGCTACACTGAAAGCCTCTGCCTACTTAGAAGATGCAGTAAGTACATATTATGAAAACATGTACCCCCATTTACAAAACTTTGCAGCTCAGTACCTGAAACAAACAAATCTTTAAGTCAAAAAGCAGAAGGAACAAATATTTTTTTTCTGTCAGTCTATAAAAGAACAAGTATGACAAAGGCCATATCTAGTCCTAGGAGTGCTTCCCAGATCTACTATGATATTGTTCCAGTGCTGTATTTAAAGGAAGATCAAGAACCAGGACAACACTATTCATTGTCTGGATTTCTGCCAAAGGATATGGGCCCAGTAGAGCTAATGAGTACTTTTACCACACATCAGTTCTGACAACTGTGAACATAGGATCATGGCATGTGTAAAGACATCTACCTTCCACTCAGCCCAGATAAGGACAGGAAATCAAAGTAACATACCCTATGACAAAACAAGAAACTGCTAGCAGCAAAAGAAACTTACATTTTCTGTTCTGAGTCCTTGTGGGGTCCTTAAACACAAGACCTTATTTCTATAAGATTTGTTGTAGACATAGATAATTTGCACATATGTGATTTGCAGTTATTTGGAGAAGCTGCAAATCATGTGGACTTGAGAGGTCACTTTGACCTCAGCCCATTCAGGCTGTCAGGATGAAAGATCAGGCTTTGGTATTGGACATGCAGAAAGGGAAGCCAATAGATAATCAACATGTGCTGGTCTCAGACCATTAAGACAGAGGAGAGACTGCTGAAGAGGCAGTATAAATGAACTATGACACAAGTATGTTTCTGTTTACATAGAAAATGATTCTTGCTCAGTTAGAATTATATCTCTGCAAAGGCAATTTGACTAGCCAGTCAAGAGCAGAAAAAAACCCAATCAACACTGTCTATTGAGGCTGACTATCCTTTCTGTTCCTGGGTCAGTATGCTATTAAT
This sequence comes from Anthoscopus minutus, assembly GCA_013399455.1. NCBI lineage: Eukaryota > Metazoa > Chordata > Aves > Passeriformes > Paridae > Anthoscopus > Anthoscopus minutus. The sequence goes on from VWYI01040968.1 coordinate 5,465, forward strand.
AGATGTCTTCAGGCTCAGTTATTGGCCCCTTCTGGATATATGCAAATCAACAACTCAGGAAAACCCCACTCTTGAGAGCCTCTCTAGTAATACTTTTCTTTTGTTACCCACAAGTCCAGGCATTGAAAGACATTGTTGGGTAATGCTGCTGATAGTTTTAAGAAAACATGCAAACTGGAAGCCTAAGTACTGTGTATATGCCTAGAAGGTAAGCATTTTTTAGTTTGGGAATAGAGACACTCCATCATTTAGAGTTGTGCAGTGATTTCACTGCACCCATCTCACAAACATACATCTGGTAATTTGTGTGTCATATTCTTACCTTAATTTGAACCAGGATATATTCTGAAACATATCCTTAGAAACTTGCAGCTTTTTAAGGTCCTGTCTCAAATGTTAACTTTGTTGTAGTCACATAATGCCTTTTTGAGAAAAAAAATGTTCCTGAGCACACTTGCTACACTTGAGATATGTACGAAGGCATACAATACTGAGAGAAAAAATAAACAGAACCTTTCAAACTCTTAAAAATGGATTGGCAGAGAGGGACAGAAGCCTGTGAATAGAATAATCCTCTAACCTGTGACAACTGTGAACATCTGTGTTCTGAATTTATCCTTGTGGTATGGATTTTTAGTTAATACAGAGTAATAATACTTATTTCTGCATATGTACTTTTGAACCAGTTGTAGGGATCTTATTTATCTTGAAGTCTTTACTTTCTTCTGTCCAAACAGACACAATTTTCACCATTTTGTGTAAAGTGACCTATCCTCTTTTGTTACGGGGATGCAACATGACCCGTTGTGTTTTATCAGGAAGATCCACAAGCATGTTAGTAAGAATGGAGCAGCACATAGAAAATACACAGCGAGTTTCTCTGATCCCTAGAAATGTCTTTAGATTGTCTTTCCACTATATCTCACACTTTTACACCAATATTTGATGTCCTGAAATAATTACGTTTTGTAATCAGAGTAGAATCCTGCCTATGGAACACTAAATAGTGACTATTTTAAATTAATTTGGAGAAAGAAAAAAAAATAGTCTTTAGATCTGTCAGCTTGCAGAATGCTGGTATTATTTATTACTTTGTTGACAATACCTAAAGAGTCTAGTTGTGTTTAAAAGTTTAAAATTTTGTGTTGTCTGTTATCTGTCCTGCAGAACTATTAGAATATAAAAACTGTTGAAGATTATGGGTTCACCAGCAAGTTTTCCTCACTTGGGAGTAATCTATCGCTCATTTAGAATACAAACAACCCTATTAATGTTAAAATAATTGTTTGAGACATTTTCTTGTGCTGGTATTTTCAGTATAAGTGCTGAGACTTGCAACTTGGCTAACGTCAGCAGCAAACAAACATCCTGTCAATGTGCCTGGCACTCTGTGTTCCTGTATGATTGGCAGGAAACAGAGTGTTTGGGGAAGGGGAAGATGGACATTACAAAAACTATAAACTTGTTTTCCCAAAACAATGGCATGATACAAACCCAAAGGAGCCTTCTATTAAAATATTTGCTGCTAGATTAATGAGTTTCAGGAGTAAGTGGGGGGAGGAATAGGTAGAGGGTGTGATTACTCAATGTGTAACTGAGGTTTAATACAACTGGCATATTATACACATATTTTCTCATAGTGCACTTCAGCCACACTTTAGATGCATGGAGCTGAAACTATCCATCATATGCGTCCATCCCACTGAGGCTCATTAGTATACTGGCAGTACTTGCTATATTAACTTGGTCTGTCTTCATGATCAGTGTCCAGTGCAGATGTCCTTCTATTTTTTCTGTTTATCACAGCTCAGGCTATAAAGCAGGCCAGGCATTTTTTTGTTGTACTAGTGCCATGCTGGCATTGTGAAGAAGGTTAGCTTTTTCTCTGTAGGACACTGTGTGCAAGTCCAGCTGATGAAAGCTGCAGTGCATGTGCTGAGCAAGCATGTTCCGGCCTGGGCAGCATCTCCTGCTCACTTGCCAGAAGTCTTAGAGCTGTGCTGAAACCTGGAAGCTTCTACATTGAAGGAAAGTGAGAAAGCCTTTCATTAGACTGCAGTCCTCCAGTCTCAAAACCTTCTGGCTTCCACTGATGTTTCTCTCCTGAAATGCAGTTTCAGGAGCAATTTATGAGTTTTATACATCTATACGGGCAACCAGATAACCTGTTTAGCCATCTATACAGCACACAGGCAGGTAAGGCTGGTCAGGAGGGGACTGTGGAATCAGGTTTTATTTGACAGTCATAACAGGGAAGTAGAATTTTTTTTTCCCTACTCTTTCCAGTAGGCATATCTATAAATATACCAGCTTGGCAGTGAGACTCAATAGCATATTCTGAAACATCCAAAGTAAATTTGAGTTAGTTCTTAAAAAAAGAAGTTCAAAACATGCAAATGATAACTAAGAGTGTGATGGTGAAGGTGTAAATCAGTTCTCCTGTCTCTGAAGGAGCTGTGGACAGGACATGGGAAAATATGTGATTCTTGGTTTTCATTCTATTTCATCCTGAGTTCATTGACTTTCTGTGAAATAAAAGAAATTATAATATTGTAACCTATACATCTGGTTGTTATAAACATATATTTGAGAAATTAAAGAAGCTTTCAGTAATCTTGGAAAGGGAGAGAAGATATTAATAAATTATTTGCAATTTGTTCAACTGTGAAAGATTTTTTGCTGTCGTGAAAGGCTTTGAACTAAAAGATGTCAGCTTTGCGTTGGTGGGTGTGTGATACCATCTGGCACATTTGCAGCAGCAATTGCTTAATATCAATGGTGGTTCAAGCAAGGAGCATAATGAATTTTGGCAGCAAGTTTGAATAACAATGAGAAAGTTGAGTTTCTGTTCATTGCTCATAAACAAGGACATTTGTGTTGCCTTACAGTGCTAGACCCAATGAAAAGCAGAACTTCTGGTGAATATTTGTGCTGGTCTTAGCCAATAGAGTAAACTTTCTTCACAGTAGCTGGTGTGTGGCTGGGTTTTGGATTTGTGCCAGAAACAGTGTTCATCAGGGCGGATGTCCTTGTTACTGCTAAGCAGCAGTGACACATCATCAAGGTCTTTTCTGCTCCTCGCACTGCCCCACCAGTCAGCGCACTGTGGGTGCATGAGTTGTTGGGAGGCAGCAAGCCAGCACAGCCCACCCAACTGGCCAGGGAGACACGACTGACTCCACAGCATCATGCTCACCAGATTGAGCTAGGGGAGAGTAGAAGGAGGACATTTGGAGTTGTGGGATTTTTCCTCCCAAGGCACTGCTAAACGTGATGGAGCCCCAGTTTTCTGAGGATGGTTAAACACCTGCCTGTCCATGGGAATCAGTGAATTAATTCTTTGTTTTGTTTTGCATGTATGTGTGGCTTCTGCTGTGCCTATTAATCTATCTTTAACTCAACTCATGAATTTTTTTTGGTTTTACTCTTTCAATTCTCTTCTCTGTCCCACAGTGTGAGCCTGAATGAGCAGCTGTGTGGTGCTTATTTGCTGGCTTGATCAAACCATAACAAAATTGAGTGCCTCTCTGGAGTCACATGCTTTCCACCTACTCAGGGTCTGCCAGCAGTACAAGGGTTATTATGCTGCAAAAATGAAACGGTATATTAAAATGTGGAGCAGATAATATGGAGAGACAACAGTTATAACTTTATGGAAATCAGTGGAACACATCACCCCACTGGACAGTCGTACATTGCCACCACACCTTAAAACTTTAAAATAATTTTCTGACGTGCTGTTTCTAGAGTTCCTTTCTGTCCTCTGCAGATGAGGCACCTAGATGTCCATGGATCACTGTAGAGACACTTATTTTCTCATTTATATGCAGATGCATTAGGTATCCCAGGTGTGCTGGAGCAGATAAGGAGAATTCTGTCCAACTCCAGGAGGTTATTTCTCCTCCAAATCTGTCTTAATCTAAAAAAAAATGCCTGTAAAGCTAAAACGAAGAAACCAACCAGCTTTAACCAAACTGATTAGTTTCAGACCTTCGTCATGAAAAAGACAATAAAGATTCCACAGGAGGAAAGGATAGTGAAATTTTTATTGTGGAAATGTAACACGTTCTTCCTTCCCCTAGCACTGTCACTCCTTTCTACTGCAAGTGGCTAGTGGATGCTTAATCAAGGATGTCATGTGGTAGACAAATCTACCTTTATGTGTGTCCTGGTTTAGGACAAATTTGAGAGGAAACCTCCAAATGGGGTCCCTCCAGGAAAAAAAGAAACAGATTCAAGCTGCCCCTCCCCCAACTGGTTCGGGAAAAACATTTTCTTGAAGGAAAGTGGAAAAAGCTGTTTATTTAACAAGCAAAATATCCACAAGCATAAAAATCTAATAATATTAAACAATGAAACCTCTCGCTGTTCAAAGAGATGGCAAATCTAGGAAAGTCCTTGCCGTGAGGTGCAGCTCGGCTCGCTCAGTCTCTTATCAATCTCTCAGGCGCCGGAGAGTGCCGAGGCCCAGGCCCCAGTGGGCCACAGGCGTGAGCTCCTGGGGTGTTCTGGGTTTCCTGTCCAGAGCAGGTTTGAACAGATCCAAGGAAAAAGGGAAAAAAACCACAGTCCAGGGAACTTCCCTGCCCCAGCTAGCTAAAAACTAACTAAAAGCAAAGGAGAGCTCTGTCCCACTGTCTGTCCGTGCTGCAGACAGCACCGTCCGGAGAGAGCTGTGGGGGAGTGAAGGCTGTTTCTGAAAACAAACTGCAGCTTCTTCTTTCTCCTCTTCGCTCTCAGAACCAGTCTTAAAGGTGCAGAACTTAATATGTAACATAAACAGAACACACGATTGGGGATACAGGCATCATAAAGTGACTCCAGGACAATGTGTCTACATGCTCTGCAGCCCAAAGGTGTGGGCATGTGTGGCAACATGCTGTGTCTCAGTCCACACAGATAAGTTTGCAATATCTTGGGAGAAGTCTGTCAAGCTTGCTGTCTAAAGGACTAACTTGCACTAGTGGAGCCATAAGACTCAGTTTGGTTAGGGCTGGCTAAAGCTTCTTTTTTCTTCAGATTCAAGCATATGAATGTTTGCAATTTCTTTGTTGTAAAGACTTGGTCTTTGCTTTCACAGACATTTTGTTTAATTTTGAACCAACATGGGTTTCCTGCAATGCTCTCTAGCCTTAATTAAAAGTCTTGAGTAAAAATATTGTCCTTATGGTGAACTGGTTAGCTGGTGTATAAGCTGAGTGAACACAGAATAGTGAAAGAAAAACCAGCAGCAAATTCAATTCTAAACTGGAATAAATATCATTGGGGAAATTGCATGTAGTCATCATCAGTCATAGTAAGAGATTTGTCTGTGAGTGGCATCTAATTTAATGATTTCACAAATGGGTGGGGGTGACTCCATCAATTTTTGGTGAGTTGACAAGCTCATTACATTTATAATAGCCAGGACTTGATCCTACAAACCTTACTCACCAAAGTGAAAAACAGTTTGAGGCAATACCATCGTTATGTGTAAAATTAAGGCAAAATAACAATCAAAATAAAGATTTTTTTCTTCCCTTTTAACCATCAACAGAATCCTTCTGATGCTGATAAATCTCTTTCTTGTCTGCTCTGAGGTTAAATAAGCTTCCATTTTTATTTTGATGCGTACTTGTGGTAAAAAGCACTATAGCAATAACAATAATAAAACCAATAATGCACAACTCACTGGATAAGCAAATTATTAGTTATGCAGTATGTTATGACAAAGCAGTAAGGGAGTAGAATCAAATACTTACTCCTTACAACAGCAGAACTAAAATACTCCAGAGTCTTGCAATGGTGTCTTTTGCTAGACTTCACTCCTCCATTTAGTGTTATAACAAAAGCAGAAAATAAAATTCAAAATGTATCAGGCTGCCTGTGCATCAAGTGTCTGGCTAAATGCCCTTTTTTTGCACTTTACTAGCACAATAGCTGGCAGCTGGGCAGCATATGATGATTTCAAGGCTTAAGTCAGGAATCCTGAGAAATTATCTCACCTTCACTGCTCTGTTTCTGTCCTGAACTGAGAAGTAAGGTTTGATGATGTATGTAAAATACAGATCAACATTTATTATACTTTATTTTGAGCCAGAAGTATTTTAAAAGCATTTTTATTTGAAAGGACATGAAAATTGTTTGTGGTTAATTTAGAACAGCCCTCTCCAAGAATGAGAGTTGTTCTCTCCTATATATGATATGCAATTTTGAGAAAAAAGATAATGGGAAAGAAAAAGGGAAAAGGAAGAGAAGAAAAGGAGAATGAAAATGAAACATACGTGCAGAGGAGTACAGCTGAATTTGTGGGGACACCCAGACAGATTAGTAATCTCGGCAAAAAGTCCTTGTAAATCTTAAATAGGAAATAATGAAATTTTGCATTACATACTCCAGAGGGTATTGCCTTATTATGACAATCAGTATATTGCCTTATTATGGGAATCAGTATATGACGTCCCGAGACATTCTATGGGGTTTACCCTATAATGCACTCTCTAGTGTAGATCAGTACAGTAAAGTTGCATGTTAACTGAGGTGGCATTACTTTAGCTTTATTTTACAGGAAATCCTGTCTTTCTAAATTGATAAAAAGGCTGATTTATTTCTAAAGTTTAAGTCTACCTTGATTAGTGATCACTTCATCACTTGAAATACTAGAGCAGGGGGAATGAAGGGAGTGAACCAGTTTCCTATTTATACTCAAAATAATAGGCATTGGACACCTGGCACCCTATAAATACTGTGACACTGTACGATGGCAAACATGGGCACAATGCACTGCTTATTCTCAGTTGGAATCCATCTGTACACTACAGTAGTAAGACAAAAGGGGATTGTTAGCACTTAAAGGCACCTTGACGCAGCCATACCACTTGACTTTTTTATTAATTGCCCCATCTGTTAAGTGAGAACTTTCTGACATAGGTTGGTACAAGCTCTTAAACCCCTTGGTCTGCTTCCTATTGGTTCCACATGTGTTTGTATTTGTTCTCAGTAGGCAGAGATTCCAGAGAGAAAATGAACCGCTGCAGATCGATTGCAGTATCAGTCATGCAGAAGACATGGTAATACATGCCACTTCAGTCTGATTTGCTGTTAACCCTTTGAACACAGACAAGCAGCGGGTGTGTGGCGGAGAGAAAGAGAGAAACCAGTAAGCTGCCAAAGAGTCTACCGGGAGAAATAGGATTGGTATCATGACTTCTAAATTACTCATCTCGTTAGGGGCTCTCTGCCTTCCAATAAATCTTTGAAAATTAAATTTCCACTGCTGTCTGTCTTAGAGCTATGTACTTTAATACAGCCAACCCCGACAGTATTAGGATAATGTGAAAGATTACACTGCTTTGCTGAGTATTCCTGCCCATTCTACACTGCCTGGATAATTCTTTGGCAAAATTAGAGTGACAAGAGCAGTGACTTAGGCCTAGACTGACAAAAGACAGAGCATTTAAAGGTAAGGCCATGAAGAAATAAAACAAAGACATAGTGTTGCTAAGTGTTTGCAGGTGGTTTAGGCCTGCTTCCCAGAAATTTTGGTTGGCATTTATGGTATTGCTTAGAATTATATACTAAAACGTGATTTTCCCAAGGCATTGAGGGAAAATTTGTAGTTTGAAGACCTATATTACACATGGACACATGGACAATAATTTAAAATATTTCAATTTACTAAGCAAGTGGGATTAAAATCAGAAGACCATCTCTATGTGAACTCATAGGTAGAAAAACATTCTCATTCATTAAAAAGGATTGGCAGTGTGGTATTTATTATGGCTCTAAATAATCAGGGAAAAATTCTTTAAATGTGACTTCTGTGAATTGTACACATGTATTCCTACAATGATACTTGAGGCAGGCAAGCAGGACCTGTTTCCTCAAAAATGCAAAGCAGCACAAAAATCTTTTGTTATAGTGCTACAGTTGTGTTGACTGAAAAACCTGCTAAAGTCTAGACTGAATACAAAGGTCCACATAATCCAGTCATTGTTCATAGAACCATTTAGGCTAGAAAAGACTTGTGAGATCATCAATGACAATGGCAAGTCCACCACTAGTGCCACTTCTACCTCTCTTTTAAGTACCTCCAGGGAGAATGAAACAACCACTTTCCTGGATTGCCCTTTTCAGTGGCTGTCTGGCTTCTTTGAAGAAATGTTTCCTAATATCCAATCTAGGCTTTTCCCAGTGCAACTTGAGGCCATTCAGTCTCATTCTGTCTCTTGTTACTTGGGAGGAGAAACTGATCCTCATCTTGCCACAACCTCAAGTAGTTGTAGAGAGCGATTAGATCTCTCCTGACCCTCCTTTTCTCCAGGCTAAACTACCCCAGCTCACTCAGCTGCTTCTCATGGAATTCCAGTCCTTTCACCAGCTTTGCTGATTTTCTCTGGACACAATCATCAATGTCTTTCTCATAGTGAGAGGTCCAGAACAGGGCACAGCTCTCGATGAGGGGACAATCATAGTTATCTCTTCTTAAAATCTTCTACTTAGATATAAAGTAAATATGTTGTGGTTACACTAGAGAGTTAGAGCATGACTAGAGATGACTCATACAAATTTTATTGCAGTTTTAACATTATATTTTAGCTTTGCCAATCACAGAATCATGGAATGGTTTGGGTTAGAAGGGACTTTAAAGAGCATCTAGTTCCAAACATATTGCCACAGGTAGTGACACTTCACACTAGAACGCAGTACTCAAAGCCCCATCCAATCTGTTCTTGAACCTTTCCAGGGATGGGGCACCCACAACTTCTCTGGACATCTTATTCTTCACCACCCTCACAGAATTTTTTTCTAGTACCTAAACCTACTCTCTTTCAGTTTGGAGCCATTCTCTCTTCTCCTGTTGCTACATGCTTGTGTAAGTAGTTTCTCTCCACCTCTCTTGTAGATTGCCTTCAGGTGCTGGAAGCCCACCATTAGGTCACACTGAAGCATTCTCTTTTCCAGGGTGAAAACCCCCAATTCCCCTAGCCTTTCCTCATGGTAGAGGTGCTCTGTCTTTCTAATAAACTTGACAGTACTTCTCTGGACTGGCTCCAAGATGACCCTTTTATGCTCGGAATCATCCTAAAAAAACACATTGAAGATTTACTCTCAGTTTACATGAGATGGACAGTTTATGTACCTTGGAGGGTAACAGACACTTTACATGGACAGAATTAAAAGATGACTCATGGGGTTTCAGTCATTTAATTCTCTTTAAAGATACACATTTTCTAAAAAAGTTCAGGGTTAGTCAGGCATCAAAGTTTCCAGGTGTACATGAAGGATATGTAAGTTGACCCACTCTTTCAGGGTCTCCTGGCAGAATATCATGTGTGCATCTTTCTCACAGAAGACTGCAGTAAGGAAATGTGGAAATTTCCTAGTTTTGGAACTTTGAGTCAGTTTTTCTATTCTAACATGACTGGTTTTTATGTGTTAAATTTATTTGGCCAGTTAACATATCTTGGTGACTCAAAGGAGTTTCCACTAGAATTAGTTCTTTCTCAATGTTCCTTTTTATAGATGTTCAGTTTTAACTGCCAATTTTCTTAGTGTTTGGTGCTTGTTGAGGGGTACCCAGAGGCTGTGCTTTTTAAATTTTTTCTTTTTTTAAACTGAGAAATCACATAGAAAAGAATTTGTGAGCATTGGATCATATTTAGAAATTTAATTGCAATTCACATTACTCTTTTATTTTTTTATTATACTTTTTATTTTTTAAGGCCACAAAGAATCTTGACCAATAAAAATATTTCATTTCCAATTTTTAGCTAATTATTCCTCTTTTTAAAGCTATTGCTATAAAATTGAGGTTGTTACTATTGAACATGTTACAGAAGTATTTGCTGTGCTCTGTTTCTGAGGGAGTGAAATAAAAACAGGAAGAAGTTATCACTACAAACCTACAAAACAATTTTGAGTCCAACTCAGTTAAGAACATCACAGTAGCCTCAGAAAGTGGTCCTTTGTATGAACAGAGTTAGTGAAGAGATTTACATATATAATAGTTTCTATGATGATAAGGCTTAATATGATGATAAATTCTGAAAAGTCACAAAAAGTAGTTCTTGGAGAGACAACAAGTGATTTCTTCTACATCCTGGTGAACCTAACTTGTGTTGTTTTGCTTCTATAGCCTCATAATATGAAAGGAGAACATTATAGATATACTGTAGGGTGTGCTGATCATAAAATGACTTAATAAACCCTTTATTTCTAGCAAAATATTTTTATATAAACATTCATTTCACTGAACATTTTAAGATGATTTATAATTAAGAGCCAATGCCCAGGGACAAGAAAATGTCAATGACCTCCTGCTGGTTCATGAATGCAGAAGCATTTATTTTCCAGACAGCTGATCCTCTGACACTGTTCTATTACAGCAACATTTTTTTATTATGTAGAATGACTAGAGCAGGTTTAAAAATTTTATTTGACAGATATGGGTTTGCAGGTGCAACAGATACTGTGCTGTTTGCCCCAATGCACTTTTACAGAGTTGAAAGCAGCTCTCTCTTGGTCCTAGATAAATTACTGATTTTATGCCGACCTTGTTATTTAATGTAGCTACTTGAAGACCTCTTGTTTTGATGTTTCCATTCTCTACCATTCAATTACTCAGAAAAAGACAGAAATATTTAAACTTCAAGCAATTTATAATTATTTCCACAAAACAGACTCTTACAAGGAAACTTACTTGGGAAACAGGAAAGAAAATTCAGAAGTA
>VWYI01040969.1:0-42780 GCA_013399455.1 Anthoscopus minutus
GCGGCGCGCCCCTTCAAGGGCCGCAGGCGGCTCCCATTGGCCCCGCGCCGCTGCGGCCTCGCTCGCCATTGGCTGCGCCGCCCACCCGTCACCGCCGAGAGCCCGCCCCTCGCCCCCCCCGCGCTGCGGCCGGCGGCACCGAGGACAGCCCGGGACAGCCACGGGGGGCAGCCCGGGACAGCCACGGGGGACAGCCCGGGACAGCCACGGGGGACAGCCCGGGACAGCCACGGGGGACAGCCCGGGACAGCCACGGGGGTCCGGCTGCTCCCCGCAGAGACAGCTCTCCCAGCCACGGCAGTGTGCGGCTGTCCGCCGGCTGCGCTGGCTCCGCCGTGTGTCCATTGACAGTTTCCCACCATTCCCGCACCCGGCAAATATTTGCCGTAAACGCGCCGCCGGCCGCTTTTTAACGAGTCGGAAAGAATAAACACCTGCGGGTCAGGGAGTCACCCTGCCACCAAATCCCAGGTCTGTCAACAGCCTTATTACACCCACTTATCTAAGGCAAACAGCCTCGGACAGAAAAGGGAAAGAGCGGGGAGAGGGGTCTCTCCTCACCAGGGTCCCGTTTCCCCGGGGGGGCCACGGGCATCCCCGCCCCGGCCGTGTGAACGAAAGGTCAGGCTGCGGCACGAAGCGCTGCCAAGGCAAACACGTTCTCCTTTCAAAAGTTCTCCCCAGTGGAGAGGGGCCTCGGCTGCGGGAAATGCCCAAATCGCAGCTCCATCGCCGTGAGCCCCCGGGAGGAACCGCTCCGCGCCCGGGGGGCGGCGGGACTGCGTCCCAGGGGCGGCCGGGGCCACCACAACAAGGGTACACTGACCCATCCGACCCTTGCCCCTGGGGCAGAAAGAGTAAGAGTAATGAAAAGAGGAGAGGAAAAGGGGAAAAGAATGGGAGAAAGGCAAAAAATGGAGAAGAAAAACGGAGTCCAACACAACAACAAAAAAAATCTGACAATTTTGGCCCTGTCTCCTTGCCACTACTCCGTGGAAGGGAGGCCTGGAGCAGTTCTGCTGGGTGTGCACACATGCACACATACAGACAACGCACCCTCTGCTCAGTGCCCTCGTGTTCCCCTTTTGCCCTCTGCACATTTTTCCCCGCCTTGACCTCACTAGAGCCTCCAGACACACTCGCACGACAGACGCACAGATATTAGCAGGACAGACATGTGGATACAATTCCAGCAGGCACATGGACGTATCTATGCATAGGCCTGGCACGATGCACAGATACAGGACCCGCACACGGCATCGGAGAGCAGACGCTCCCAAACAGCTTCTGACGCCCCGGAAACCCCAACACGCACCGAGTACAGCCCGCACACGCCGCGGGGACCGGGGCCGAGCCTCGCAGCCGCGCAAGGCTCCAGTGCCCCCCGCTCCCCCGGATAAAGACGGGGACACCGAGTCGCAGGATCGTTTTAATGAGCTGCTTCGGTTTTGTCGGGGCTCTGAGGGGCTGGGGAGGCCCCAGGGAATGGACCTGGGATCGCGGCGGCCGCCCCGGGCATTCCAGCCGTCCCCACGTTTTCCATTGACCGTCACTTTGTGCCCCACGCACGGGAAGTCCCAGAGCAGCAAGTGGCCGGACCAGGGGCCTGTCCTCCAGAGGAGGAGGAGGGTAGTGGACCCACACCCGCCTCCTTCGCTGTGTCCCGGTCCCGGCAGGGATGAGGGCCACCCCCCTTCAATGTGTGATGTCCAGCCCGCCGGACATGGGGACGCGGCTGTCACCGGCCGGGCGCCCCGGGCAGAGCCGGTGCCAGGTCCCGATGGCCGGGCCGGCGGCGCCGGGGCTGCGGGGACGCGTGGCGGCTGCGGATTGTACCGCACGCACGGACACTGCTTTGAGTACAGCGTGAGGCCCCTTCTCCGGGCAGTTTTGGGGATGAGGGACCGACCTGCAGGGGAAACCATCCGGTGTCAGCAGGGAGCCATAGGCGCAGGGCCGCGCTCAGGACACCGGTGGAGACGCCTGTCCGCCGCCGGAGGGATGCGCGGCCGGCGGTGGAGGGTGGGCGTGCCGGGAACGCTTCTCCAGGCGGCGAAGGGGCAGAAGGAGCAGCCGGCTGGTGGGAGACCATGCGACCCCGGTCCATCACCGCCCTAGGGGCGGGCTCAGGCCGGACGCCCCGTCTGGACACCCCGCGCCTTCGGCCCGGGTGTCGCATCTTTTGGCTTATGGATATTTGGTGCATGGAGAAGGATTTAGATTTTCGGACTTTTTGATTTTCTTTCTTTTAATTTTTATTTTTTTTAACGAGTACCTTTTTAAAAACTCCTTTCCCCTTTCCTTTCCTTTCCTGTTATAATTTTTAAAACCTTTTTTTCCTTTCCCCGCACCGTTCCGTTCCGTGTGTTTGTCCCCACAGGTGCCGCAGGGCATTCGGGCCTGCTGAACTCCCCGCGGCTCCCGCACCTGTGTTGATCCAGTATATTGCCCAGGAGCCAACAATGCGCGGTTATCTCGGCGGAGATAGCGCAAGGAGCGCGCTCCCCCGACACCTCCGGGTGGTCCCTTTCAGCAAAGCCCCCTCTGCCCCGGCCGTGGGCAAACAGATGCCTATCTCTCCTTTTGAAAAGCCGGGGCGGTGCACTGGGGTAAATCCCGGTGGGAACAGCGGAGCGGCCGGAGCCTGCGATGGGGGTGTCTCTCATTTTTCCGAATTAACTCCCCCGATATCTCCAATGCCGTTACAAACTGCAGGCGCGGGGCCAGCGTTATTGCCAAAAACACATATTACACTGCGACATTCTGTAAATGAGATAATGATACATAAACCTCCCTGATAAATGTGACATCCTCGGGATGTCTCCTCTAAATTAGCCTCTTGCATTGACTGCTAATAATGGTGAGTTTATGAAAGCAATTTCAGTGCAAAAAGCACAGGGTCTTCTCGGTCTAATCAGCTGCTTCTCCTAATGGATGAGGGGGTCAGGCGGAGAATTATTGACACTCTGCTGCCCTTAACCTGTTTCCCAATAAAGCTGATTAGTTTTTGTCAATTCATCAGCTAACCACTCTCGCCGGGACTGCATCAAAGCCTTATTTGCTCAGGGGAAATCAACAAGTCACAGATCAGATCCATTACGGAGCGGCCCCGGCTGCCGGCGGCTCCCGCACCGGGGCAGCTCCTGGGCCGGGGGGCTGCTCCAGCCCATTCTGGGGGGAAAAGGAGCCCCTCCGGATGCTTGAGCTGGGATGAACACCCTCAGGCACTTGGAAAATACGTCTGCGTTATCAAACTTTTTCCTTTCGCCCGGAAAAGCAGTTGGGGTTGTCAGGAGGGCTCTGGGCAAGTCCCAAAGGCGGCTGGGTCTCCACCAGCACCGTGCCCCTCCTGGGCTCTCGGGGCGATCGCCTCCGCCCGTCCCTCCCGAGGAAAGGGCGCTTCACGCACTCCAAGATCTCCGAGCTGCAGAGAGGGGCCGGTCTGCCAAAACCCTGCTTTCACCTCAGACCCCACATGTGGACAAAAAGATGGCCATGCCTTAGGAGGCCGGGATTCTTTTTCTAGATGTTTTTTGGTTGTTTTCTTTTTTTCTTCCCTAAAAACCCTTTTCCAAAGTTTTGCCTGGATTGCTTTAGACTTGCTCTTCAGCTAATGTCAAACAAAAAATGTTAAATTTATTCCCGCTGCCGCTGCAATTCCCGCATCGGTCGCGGTTTGTCTGGAATAACGGACTATGCACAGTTTTTGTTCATCCACGAGAAAACAACAAAAAGCCCACCCAGTGTGTGCTGCCCCTTTAAGCCCGACCGACAGCCTCTCAGTCCACCCCCCTTCAATTTAATTTCATTAAAACAGAGCATGAATATTTCTATTAAACCTAAAATGAAATATGAAGCCATTTAGACTCTGCCTGCACCAATCACCCAGATTTATGACTTTTATTCATCACATCAAGAGCTGGGAAAAATGAATTTTCTTCACCCAGGAAGGAAATAAAAACCCTGCCTTGGTCATTTCCAGAAAGCTGTTAATTTGCCCGTGTGGTAATTACTTTCACAATTAACTAAAATACAAATCAACCTGACAAATTGGGTTAGTTTATATATTAATTAGCCAGTTTAAATTTATTCATTATAAAAAGACAATTTAAGAGGACCTCGGGTGTCTGTTTTATCGCAATAAATTATTGTTAGGAAATGGGGGCTAATAAAACATCACCGCATTTGAGGGCACCGGCGCGGGGCTTCCGCGGGCCGGAGCGCGGCTGTGCGCGGGGGCGGCGATGGGAGCGGCGGCCCGGAGGAGAGGGAGAGGGGCCGGGGCCGTGCCCCGCCTCCAGCTGCGCTGATTTAACACTCCGTCGATAGGATCATTCGATGCCTTTTAGCTTGTGATCTTTATAAATGTCCCGCTATTAAATTAGAAAATGATTCTCTCCTCGTTTAATTGTATTCTTTCGTTTCTTATTTCCAATTAATTAGTCCTATCGACGTTGCAATATTTTAAGTGACTGGAGTCCGTTTACAGTTTAAAATATATGGGTCAGCGCGTGCAATTTTAGACTAAGCAGAACTATATAATGTGGGTTTTAACTACTCTTCTCTCATACGTCTTAAACATCTGGCTAAATGCATCACTGGGAAACACCTCGCGTATTTTACGCGCTGGGGACCCGCCGGCCCGCGGCCCTTTCCGCGCTCCGCACGTGGCCGCGCTGGCTGCGCCGAGCTCGACTCTGAAAATCGCTTGTGCTGCTCCTTCCGCCGCCGCTGTGGGCAAACCGGGCTGTTTGAGGGGAAAGCTCAGGCTTTGCTTTGTTTTGCTTTGTTTTCCAGTGCAGTTCTGAGGGCTGCAAAACGCCTTGGGGGCTTCCCCCTTTCCTCTGGCAGCCCCACCAGTGCCGGCTGCTGAGCAGGGGCTGAGCAGGGACACCTCCCTCCCCTGCTGTCTGTCTGTGCAGGAGCCTGGGCAGGGAGCTAAAGAGGGAATTAAATATGTATCAAATATATGTACTGGGGTATTAAATAACCAGCCCTCTCCTGGCTGGGGTGATCTGCAGGTCCCCCCCCACCCAAAGCCCTGCCAAGGGGTGGGCTGGGATGGAGGGGAACGTGCGTGCCTCCTGTGGCAGATGCAGCTGGGGGGGGGGGCTGGTGCTCTTCCACCTTCTTTGCTCCCCTCTCCTGCGTAGGAAAGACCCCTAAGAGCTGCCCTAAAACACAGGTTGGGCAATATGGGTGATCTTGTTTAACTCCTTTTCAGGGTCATCCTATCCCTGGTGCAGGCCCCCCTCCCTGAGCAGCCACAGACTCCATGCAGTCCCACCTTCTCCGTGAGCTGGGCTGGCTCTGTCCCCATGCTGTGACACTTGGGGGGACCCCACGAGCCCATGGGGGCACCTGACTATGCACAAGGCCTGGGGAGCAGCCCCCCAGGAGCAGGATGGGTGCAGGGAGTGGGCTGCCAGAAACACTGCACAGGCAGGTGAGCATGGCTGGGCTGTGACAATGTGGGACTGTGGAGGACATGCTTTGTTTCCTGCTCCCCTGTCCCCCTGGGGCTCCCATCCCTGGTCTCCTACTGCTACATCCCTCAGCTGATGCTTCCTCCCTGGTCCAGCCCATCCCAT
This sequence comes from Anthoscopus minutus, assembly GCA_013399455.1. NCBI lineage: Eukaryota > Metazoa > Chordata > Aves > Passeriformes > Paridae > Anthoscopus > Anthoscopus minutus. Next base: position 5,592 of record VWYI01040969.1, read on the forward strand.
CCTACCCTCCAGCACCTGAGGGCTCGAGGGCCACTGTGGGGCTTGAGTGTCTCAGACACTTTGCACACAGTTGCTGGGACATCCTGGGGCTTTCTGGTGCTCCTCCACTGATTTATGCTTAAACACCCTCACAGAGAAGCTGCTTGCCACCTACATCTGGGGTGATGCCAAACTTCTCCATGATAGTTTGGGCAAAGAAAACCTGGGCACAGAGTCACTCCTGCAGCAGGCAGAGTGGCACTTTGCTGTCACTGTTGTCACTGGACTCTCTAAACAGGAATATGCCGGGGTCCATGGATCTTGCAGGCTGCTTTGAGCTTCCATATTTAGGTGGTTCCCACCTCCATCTCCATTCCTGCCTCCATGGGACCCTCTCTTTAGCCAGGCAAAGCTTCTTGTAATTATATCAGAGGAATTATTTGGAGAAATAAAAGATCCATGTGGTTGGAGAGTGGGACACCTGCTACCTCTCCAGGACATACACAAAACCTCTCTTCACCTTCAGACTGTTCAGTTCTGGGATTGTTTGGGCCTCCAGTGTGCATGTCAGAGGAACAACATAAATGCCAGGAAGGAAAAAAGATGAATCATAAGGGCAGATTAATAATGTGACAAATACTATTGTTTCCTGGCCAGGGCCCCAAAGGTCCTTCCATCCATGGTGGGCTCAAAAAAGCACCTAATGTGGTAAAACCTAAACATGACCTGCTCTCACTGGTGATTATATCAGATGTCATTGCAGTAACATCAATCACAGCAAGTTCCTCCTGCGATTTAGGGGATTGTAATATGTGATTCCATAAGACTCTCATTGTGATTTAGCATTGATTAATGTCTGTTCATAAAATGATATAAAACTTACTTCTCTTCCATTGTAGAGCCCCAAACCACATTCCAGCCATTAATTCAAAACCTTGTTAATGTAACTGCTAATTTCAGAGGGTGATGGGGATGGTTATGGTGTACATGGGCTTGTGCTGAGGGGTCTGCAGTGGGGGCAGGAAGAGGTTAGAGGAATTATTTCCAAAGCAGAAAATTGCTGTCCAGTTTAAATTATTTTAGGTGTTGCATGGTCATCCTGCTGCGCCTCCAGATTCGCATCAGAGCTCGTGAGGATTTAATCAGCACTTTGAAATGCCTGACTCTAAATGCTCAAAAAATCAAATTATTTTGGTGAGAAATCCCACAGTATTTTTTTACCTGTGGCTTCTTGATTTCTGCAAAGCATTTGGCCACCTTCCACTCCCAGTGAACTGGCTGCTCTGAAGATATTCATAGACACGGTTTGCTTTCACTGTGTTTTCTGGAGGTAGGAGGCTCCGCTTGGCACAGGGCCTAGTACAAAATAGTTCATGCTTTTTATTTCCTTTTCTCTTCTCTTTTTTAAGACACATACCAGGGATTGCGATGTGCATGCATAATGGTATGTGAGACAGGAATCACGCTCTTGCAAAAAAAAAAAAATCAAATTAGTGGAGTTGAGACTAATTAGCAAAATGTTTAGAGAATTAAAAAAAAAGCCCGAAAATTGACACTGGATGAAAAACAATATGTAATAGGAAGATGAACATTTGATGCTTTAATATAAATAATTTAGTTATAGATAATAGACAATGGAGAGTTCATAGGATTACTTGACGGGAAATATATTGAAAATACAATCTTTCTTTGCAAAATGTATATGATGATTGCAGTTTTGGTTTAATAATAAATGTAACATTGAAGAATCATTTGATTCAAACCTCTGCTTTTCTAATGGCATTCAGAATTATTAATATCTGTCTAGCCAGCTAAAGAGGTTTTTAAAAGAGTATGCTGGGTGTACTGCAATTAGAGTAGCCATCTGCCCTTTATTAAAACTCCATTAACCTTTACATTAAAATACATTTAAAATGCAGACACACTGAAAATATCAAACACAAATAAAATAGATAAATCTAAGTGGTTTCTTTGTTTAAGTGGATTATTTCTGCAAAACCTTGCAGCTTGTTGTGGTACCTAAAATTTTCTGGGGACAGATAACAACCTTGAATAAAGTTTCCCATGTTAAGGATAGGAAATAATTACAAGCAGGTAATGGAATTAATAATATCTGATGAAAATTTCTAGAACATGATCTTGTTTATAGAAGGATAGAAAATCGTTTAAAGTTCATATTATTAATTTCAGAATAAAATGCTTAATTTTAAGAGCAGAATTAAATTGCTTTGCTTATGCTACTGATTACTGTGGAGCTATTTTTGTGGTAGAATGCAAACAAAATGATTGAAAATTTTCTGAAAATATTCAAATATATTGTCAATATAAAATCCAGCAGAGCTCATTAGATGCTGCTGCATTGTTCATTGAGCTTCATACTGGTGACTATCTAAGGTGTGAGAGCGATGCTGTAATTTTCCCTTCCTGAATCGTTATTACCATTAGCAGAGATACTAACTTTGTCTGTCAATAAATATGCCTAAAATATCCTTTCCAAGACCTATTTTGACTTGCTTCCGTTTTTACACATTTGATCAATGTGGACCGAAATTCCTGAATATATGAAATACTGCCTGCTTTTTCTTGCCTTATTTATTTATTTATTTTTAAACAAAAATAGCTCAGCCATTTCAAAAACCTAGGTTAAGAAATAATCCCGTTGCTTCGGATGGTTTAGAGTCTTCCCGGTGAGGGTGTTTGCACACCCACCAAGCCCTGATTTACAGCCACGGCTGGCCGGGATCAGCCCCCCCGGCACAGGGCACACCTTCTGTCACTGATCCCACAAACCCAGCCTTTGGCCAAATCATAAAACTTCCCAAAGCGGCTCCTCCGTGAGCTGCACATCCTGCTCAGCTGCATTTCCCAGGGGCTGCCTTCGCCCCTGGTCGGAGTCTGAGCAGGACTTCCCTCCCTGCCGCTGCTTTTTCTGCCTCCCATGCCTGCAGCAGCCGGCGCGACGGGAGTGCGGGGTCAGCGAGGGAAGGAGCCGGGGACAGCGGGAGCCGGCTGAGGGATGCTCCCGAGCACTGCGGGTACCGCACCTGCCGGGCTGCCAGGGAAACTCCGAGCTGGGGATGCTGGGGACAGCTGGGGGGGGGGCACCAGGGACAGAGATGCTGGAGCTGGGGGAAGCGACAGGGTGGTGGGAGGTGAGGAGGGACGGGGAGGGGTGGCGGGGCAGCGAGAGACAGAGACTGCGGAGCACCAGGCAAAGGGGATGTCAGCGAGAGGGGGAGATCAGCGGTGCTCAGCAGCACTCAGGGGTGGTCAGCAGTGCTCAGTGATGGTCAGTGCTGCTCAGTGATGGTCAGTGATGGTTGGCAGTGCTCAGTGATGCTCAGTGGTGCTCAGTGATGCTCAGTAATGCTCAGGGGTGCTCAGTGATGCTCAGTGGTGCTCAATGATGCTCAGCGGTGCTCAGTGGTGCTCAGTGATGCTCAGGGGTGCTCAGTGGTGCTCAGTGGATGCTCAGTGATGCTCAGGGGTGTTCAGTGATGCTCAGTGGTGCTCAGTGATGCTCAGGGGTGCTCAGTGATGCTCAGGGGTGTTCAGTGATGCTCAGGGGTGCTCAGTGATGCTCAGGGGTGCTCAGTGATGCTCTGGGGTGCTCAGTGATGCTCAGTGGTGTTCAGTGATGCTCAGTGATGCTCAGGGGTGCTCAGTGATGCTCTGGGGTGCTCAGTGGTGCTCAGTGGATGCTCAGTGGTGTTCAGTGATGCTCAGTGATGCTCAGGGGTGCTCAGTGATGCTCAGTGGTACTCGGTGCTCTGCGCAGTCAGCTGCTGCTGTGCTCAGCAGCTGCTCACAGAGGAGTGAATTCCTGATAGTCCTGGGATTAAATAACCTCATTTTCATTGCAGAACAAACTTTCAAAAGATTCAACGTGGCAAACGGCAAACCATTTCAATCCACACTGCAAGAAAATGCTTTTACTTGGCTTGGCAGAGTGTTCTCAAAACTCTGTTTTCTCAGAAAGATGTACAACATTTGCAGTTTATTTTTATTCAGAACAAACACAAATATCAAAATTACAGTTTCCCAAGAACTACAAATGCTGCTTCCTCTAAGGCTCTGATCTCTGGGTGATCCCCATGATCCCCAGGTATCAGATTGTACAATTTAAGTTCAGATCCCAGTAATGCCTTTCTGATGACAAAACAAATGAGGAATTAAATAATATAGTTCCATGGATTGTCATGCTCTTTTCTTAATGGTATTTCCAATGGCAGAATCCACATCTCTGTAGATGGAAGGACATATTGGAAATAAAAGCTCACTTTCAAACAGATTTGTAGTTTTCTTAGCTGAGTTTATATATGGTCCTTATATTGACAGTAGTTTTTGATGAATATTGTGTATAACATTCCTTAATGCATCAGTTGAATTAATTGTGTAGAAACATTTGGCTACCTGGATGTGCTATTGATGAAATGACATTATATTGACAAAATGACAATTTAATACTGAGCTCTCCTAAAGCTCTCTGCTGAATAGACTGTTTCAGCAAATAGCAGAGGGGCTGTGGGCAACTTGGAAAAATCCGTTTTTTTCCTCCAAAGTTTCTCAGTGGGCTGTGAGTACCTCAGGATTGCCACTGGAAGTTAGTACTGGGCTGCTTTGTGTTGTCAAGTCCGGGGTGGAGGGGGCTTTTGGCAGCCTGATCTGGTGGGTGGAATTCTAGTCAGCAGCAGAGGGGTTGGAACTGAATGATCTTTAAGGTCCCTTCCAACCCAAATCATTCAATGATTTTGTGATTCCATGACTCTGACAATGGATAATACTTGGAGAAGTGGTTTCATCCACAGCTTCTGCTGGCTGAGCTCAATGTAGTTTTCAAAAATGTACCTGTGGGTCATGGCTCCAACATCTCCTTTTGGCAGGGGCCCTACTCTGGCTTTGGACAATTCAAATTATATTGGTAAATGAGTAGAACTGAGGCCAGGTGACAAACATGGATATTAAAGAGAAAAAAGAGCTGCCTCCACCTACATGGCTTGCAAAGAACCCAGGTTTGCTGCCCTTTCCACATGAGAGAGACATGCTCAAAACTTCTTCTTCTCACCAGTCTGTGGACAGTTTCATCTTGCTTTGGTGGTCTCTAAGCTTTTGTTTAGCTTTTGCCATGTCTTTGAATCCCAGACTGTAAAAATCAAGCCACACTTCAAAATGATAGATTTAAACTGGGATTTTCAAAAGCTTACGAGTGACTTTGGAACAGAAGTCCTATGAAATTGCTGGGGTCTTCCATCATTTGGGCACCTTTAAAAAATCATATTCTTTATTGGGACCTTAGTTTAACTTTCTTAAAAAATTGGAGTGTAGAGGTGGTCCTGATGATGGAGAATAATATTGACTTTCTGTAGCTGATAGCAGAGTGAGTGAGCTGGGAGGTTTCCAACCAGATGTTTTTCTCTTGGAAAATGCTGATTTATTAAAACTGAAACTTTTCATGGGAACATATCAGTACTGATTAAATTTTGTTGAGAGAAATTGCTAGAGCCTGAGCCAGAATCTCTAACTGTAACAAAAAATGAAATCCTTGAATGAGGAGTGGCCAGCAGGTCAGGGCAGCCATCTGGAGCCTGTCTGGGTCAGGTAGAGGAGCTGAAGGCTGTGAGACTGACAAAGCCCATGGGCTATTCTTTACTCCAAGGATCATCTGCTGGTTTTTCATAAAGCAAACTTAAAAACCTCTCCAGCTTGTTGCTATATAGAACAGGATAAGTATTTCTTGCCTGTGTTGTGAGAATTAAACACTTGTTTGCAGTGTCTTTGAAAATCTGATCTATCAAGTTATCAGTATTACATTATTAATACCAATTTAGAGAGGAAAGTGAATTGCAGGATACAATGATCAGGAACACTTTGGAGAGGATGGATGAATGTCAAGTCCAAAGACTTAATCCTCTGGAAGCAAATTACTGGTAACTGCATTATGGTGAGTTAATATCAGTAAATGTTATTAGAGTGAGGATTTGTTCCCATGTCAAAATGATGTTAATACAATATTAGTGATGCAGGTCTTTGGTGTCAACATAAGAATATCAAATGCAAGTGGAGGAAAATTGTATTGGATTGTGGAGATGATGGCAAATCAATGACACAGAAAATCTATGGAGAGCAGTTCACAGTGACACAAGAAAGCAGTGTCTGCATAAATCAGTGCAGGCCAATGGACACTGAAAGGAAATTTCCATGCAAGATTAAGTGGACATAGTTATCATGTCAGGACTACATGAAATAAGTGCTACAAAATGAGGATGATACTGTGATACTGACATTTAGACCAACCAATGTCAACAGAAATTGCTCTCATGCAAAGAAACCAACAAGGAACAAGGCTCCAGTACAAACTCCAACAGCAGCAGGAGCAGCTACTGGGCTCCATCAGGCCTGGGAGCTCCTGTGGTGAATCAGTCAATCCCTGCAGCATTTGGTGCAGAGCAAACACAGACCTGCACAACTGCTCCTGGCCCAGAAAGCTGCCACAGGTGGGGACAGCAGATATCTGTAAGGGGGACATGGCAAGGAGAGTCCAAAAGATAACATGGGCAACGTGGGAGCAGCGGCCTCTGCTTCACTGCATTTTCTGTGTGCAGAGCAAAGAGATGAAGGATGAGAGGGTGATGCTCTGGTGACTCATGGGGTCATGGAGAAGAAGGGAAGGGTGCTGGAGAACTGGAGTGGGAGTTGGCAAGCTGATGCTGATGGGAAGGAAAAGCTGCTGTTGGAGTCACCCAACAATTTTCTAGCTAGAGGTGTGTTCAAGAAGGTCATAAATATATTTAAGAGACATGAGTTGATATGTCCCATCATCTTACCTCCTTGCAGTGTGAAATTTAGGAAATATTCTTGATTGTGTCCTGCTCCACCTGTCCATCCAACACTGCAGCCCAGCTGAGTAGCTCTGTCACACTCAGTCCAGCCTTATGCCCAGGAGGGCAGCACAATACGTGGAACTGGATGACAAAACCCACAAATATTTGTGAGGCAGCTTGCACCTGGCACAGGTACTGCAGGCACCTCCCCTGGGAAGGGCAGGAGCAAACCCTGCTCCAAATACTGCTCTTGTGTAAACACCTCCTCAAGGTGCAGGCTCAGACCAGCCCATGCATGGGCCCATCTCCCAGCAGGTTCCCTTTGTATCTTGGAGACTCAGGGAGTTCTCTGCTCTGGGTGTAAGTCTGCATTTTCTACATTTAGTGCACATTTACTGTACATTTACTGTACATTTATTGCACATTTATTGCACATTTATTGAAAAGTATTTTAGTTGAGGTCCAGTGAACCAGATCTCAGGAAACTCAGTGGGAATTTTGCCACCAGTTTGACAGTGAATAGGACCAGGCCCTGTGTCTGTAGAGCAGTGAAAGTGTCCTAATGTGCTTAAAGTGTTTATAAAGTTATTTAAGTCAGGCACATATTTCAGCCCAGCCCATTAGCCTTTCACATGTGTTTGTGCAGAGTACAGTACCCAGGCAGACTGGCGGCTTGTAAATGTTAAATCAGCATTAATATCACAGCCTCCATGAGGCCTGTTCATGTGGCAACTCACAGCATGATTAACATAATGCAGAGAAAGAAAATATTGACATTTTATAAATCTGTGTCTCCGTAATGCTGCATGAAAAGTGATATCTGTGATACTAATGGACACCTAATTAATGTTATTACAATACTTACAGCTCACTGAGAAGCTGATGAGAGAGACTCTGAAAGAGATAAGATTAAAAGAGACAAGAATAGTAGTAATTTCAGCGACTTTTCTGGCAGCAAGCTCTGGTGCAGCTCTTGCTTCAGGTCCTGCTACAGTCACTGCTGGCATTTGTGGCTTTGTAGCTTCAGGGGCTGCCCCTGCAATGGAGTTGGACGGTAAAGGGGAGCAGACAGTGCTGAGCAAGTGTCTCGGGTTGCAATGCAAGATGTAACCAAAAGTATGAATTCAATTACCCTCTGTTAAAAACAGGTGAGGCAGTTTTCTTTATCTCTTTCATGATCCATCCCTCATAACTGGGGGATACCTTCTGTTAGTGGGCCAACTGTTAAAACCAGGCGGGGCAGTGTTCTTTATCTCTCTCATGAGCCATCCTCCCTCCAGGGGGATCTCTTCTGTTAATGGGCCATTGAGTCTCACTGCATGACTGATAAAATTACATCATCTCATTGGGAGATGCTCCACCCAGGGGGAGGAGCCAAGCATTCCTACCTAGATATAATCTGAGCACGGGAAAACCACTGTCAGCCTTTCTTCACTGGATTCCCAGAGGAAGAGTAGACCCATCTACACCACCACTGGACTTTCAGAGGAAAGCTACACCCTTCTGTGGGGTCACTGTGACGCAGTGCTTGAGTTCTGGCTCGCTCTCCCCCACGGCACCGTGCCGAGAGTGGGGACCAGCTCCCGATCTGGATGTCAGGAGCTGAACCTTAGATCTGCTGCTCTACAGCACTTCCCAGCTGTCAGAGCAAGGAGGAGGAAAAGGACTGAGAAGGAGGCTCTCAGTTAGGGTTTCAGGGAAAAAATTTAATCCTCAAAAGTCAAGACGCTTAGAAGCCCTGAGCACCTCTGTGCACAGGATTTTATCTGGGGTGGTTCAAGGGGAGGGTCCAATTCTTTGACCAATGGGGAATCTGGGAGGGATGAGCAAAGGGAGGGGATTACAATTGAGGCACCAATAATGGAACACAGAGGGAGGGAACAGCTCACACAAACCAACGGGACATTGAATAACAGGGGATTGACAGGGAACATTCTGGTACAAGGGGCTGGTACAAGGGAAGATCGACAAGCCAATGGGAGGGGAGACAGGGAACTTTCTGGGTAAAGGGGTAGGGTTTGCAATGATGGATAAGAAAGGTGCTGGAATAAGGGGTTGGGTTACAATGATAGGCAGCATAGGGGAGGGTACAATTTAGGGCAGAACCGACAACAAAAGGAGGGGTACTTAACAATACAGGCAGTAATTGAACCAAACACAATGAACAAAAACACACCACAGCATCATTGCTTCAGCAGAACCACGTCTGTCATGCCAGGAGGACTGCAACCACCAATTAACTGGACTGCTACCAACACCCTGACCAACAGGGTGTCAGGTTGTCTGTCTGTCTGTCAGTGGTTTGGGGTTTTTTTTGTACTGCTGCATTTTTATTTTAATTTTCCTAGTAAAGAACTGTTATTCCTGTTCCTGTATTTTTGCCTGAGAGCCCCTTGGTTTCAAGATTATAATAATTTGGAGGGGAGGGGTTTACATTTTTCCATTTCAAGGGAGGCTCCTGCTTTCCTTAGCAGACACCTGTCTTTTCAAACCAAGACAGCAAGAAAAGTCAGATTTGGGAAATTGTTGCTAGGGACTATAGTGGCTGTTGCTCAGAGCTGTCTTGACAAAGCAGAGGTGCATGGAGAGGAACTCAATGGCAGCGACTGTGGCAGCAATGATGCAGGGAAATGCTTGAGGAGGAAAACGCAGAGTCCCTTCCTGGCATGGTCTCTTGCAAATATGAGGTTCACAAGGTTTTGTGGGGTCCATTTAAGTTTATGTTTTGTTGTCTAGTTAAGTTTCATAGCTAGCTTCTTAGACTCACCATTAACCAGCAAATTTGGTTCAGTCACAGTGGTGATGAACAAGTATTGGCTTAGCCTTGTGCTGTTCTGGGTGAGGAGCTGCTGAGTAGCATTTGATGAAGCGTTCCTGTAACTTGGAATTTTGTTACTCCCTGCCATCCTTGGGGACCAAATAGGGGCATCTTGGTGGGCCAGGAAGGCTCCAGCTGTGTCAGCCTGGGCTCCAGACAGGCAGGGAGGAGCTGGGCCTGGCACACCCCATCCACAGCAGGAATACTGGGGACCCACCAACATCACAGGACATTGTGGTGGGGTGAACGGGAAACTCTGGAAAAACATTGAAAGCCATCCTTGGGTTAAAGCACTGGCAGTGGCCAGAAAATTAAAGCTCAGGATGATGCTTTTCTCTAACAGAGCTGCAGGATTTGTAGCAACATTGATTTGTCTCTGGGATATACAAACTTCTTTTTTCTCCACTCTTTGAAGGATGCAAATACTTCCTGGAAGTGTAGCAGGTACATTCATATTGACTGCATTACAAGGAGAGTCTCCTTCCTCCAGCCTCTGGAGATGTGAGGCACTGGTTGAAATGCTGACCTTGCTGGAAAGTTCTGTCCTGCTGCAGCGAGGCTCTCACGTTGCATTTTCCTGCCTGCACACACCAGCCAGAGTGCCACTGTCAAAAAGGGCTCTGCCAGGCTATTGCAGGGGAATACAAATAACACAGCAATGCCAGAACTGCATTGTGTCATTAAAGGCAAATCCTCAAGTGAAATTACTGTGAGTGCACCAGGAATTCTTAGGATGTAAGCACTGATGTGTGATTTGCAGATACCTGCAGATACTAATCTTCCACTGCTTGCTGGAGCTCCAGCTCCAGGGGTGTTGATTTTGCTTCCACCACATCTGAACAATTAGCTTTAGTGGCTAGGACATAATTTGTATGTTGAATAGCCCAAGGTCTTTAATACAAGTCTGTTTGCCCCCAGAGAGGTTTAGAATTTTCCTAAAAGATGGCAAAGAGCCACTATGCCACCTTGAATCACAGTCTAGTCCCAGAACAATCAACTCTAAGTTGTTTGAGAAGGCTGGGTACATTAAAGTGGCTGTAAATCAGCATAATGGAAACAACAGTACATACAGAAATTCATTACATGATATTCTGATTTCTGGAGTGTTATTTTTTTATTTGGATCATTTTGCTTTATGATTGTTTTGCAGCATAAAATTCAGCCAATGGATATGAAGTTACAAACTGCTCCCTCCTCTCTCAGTAAACATAAAGCATTCTAATAAATAAATAAATAAAATAAACACCTAAATGTTTTATTATAATAAAGTAACTTGAGGCCAAGAGTTCAATAAGGAGAATATATAAACATATCATTTCAGATCTTGGAAGGATTTCAAGATAATTTGCTTGTGGTATGGTAAGTGAGGTGAAATCCATCTACAAGTCTCTCTGGAGCAATAAATATGTGGAAGTGTCTTTTTATATTTGCTATGAATTTACTGTAGCACGAAAATGCTCTAGACTATCCAAATCAAATATGCATGATTTTTGGGCAAGGAAGAAATTCTTGATGCACTCTACTCTTACATGAGTTAAATTCTATTTCTCCACAAAACACAAACCTTATTCTCTCTTAACTCTTTTGACTCCAATGGTGCTACTCAGAGGGTAAGGTTTTGAAGAACCAGGCCCCAGGGTCCTAGCTTTCAGCAATATTTTTGAATATGTTTTCATCTAAGCTGACACTGTAAATAAATTATAATAATTGAGACTTCATTTTATGTCCATTTGTAAATGAACATAGATTTTTCAATTTATTTAAGTAATTAACCTTTATCAGCACTGCTGGCTGTAATGTAATGATGATTATATACACAAATAGACACAGGTGAGTATCTGTGGGTATTTTGGGCTTGATAACCAAGATATTTTGAGCAAATTCTCTCTTGTGCAGATGGGTATGGCTGAAAAGTCACCTACTGCAAAACTCCCCATCACATTCAGCAGCTGCCTCTGCAGGACAGTGAGAGATGGGGTTGCTGAAGGGAACAACTCTCCTAGAGCTGGACAGTTTTTCATTTAGTGGCACTGCTGAGATTTTCACCTTTGCTGCCATTCACCACTGGAATTAAATGAACCTTTTAACTTTTATTTATTTAATTAAACACAGGACTTTTAAACCTTGCACAAGGAATAAAAAAAAAAAAAAGGAAGGCCATTCAGTGCTTCTGATGAAGTTTAATTTAGGGGAACTGCTAGTCAGTAGACGTTATATATTCCTTGTCCCACAGATATACTGCCTCCTGTCCAATATCTGGTTTTAGGCTCCTTTCCTAGGGCTTCATTGTTCACTCCAAACAAATTTCCTCACTTAGGACAGCCAGCCAATACCTCTCCAATCTCTGCTATGTCATCTCTTTCTATCCCACTCATATGAAAAAAAGGGTCGAGAAATGTGATAGTTACCAAGGCCAGCCCTTTTCTTAAACCTGTAGTCAGAATTTTTGTAGGTGGCTCCTGGGAAGGGGATCTGCTTGCAGACATTTAGGCTGGGAGGAAAATAAGCCCCACTTTTCATCTGCAGTTTTGCAATGATCTGGAGGCCTACTTATGTGTTCAGATATTTTGACCATGAAAAGGTTATTGATTTGTTGCCTGTATGGTCTTTCAGATTCAACAAAACCATCTGTTCTGAATAAAAAAAAAAAAGCTTGAAAAAAGTTTAAATAATATTTAAAAGGAGCTTCAGTCTTTATACATTCAGAACTCTCCAGTACCAATACTCAACCGTAGGGGAAACACAACTACATGGCATCAAATAAATATATTTCTGGGACTTACACTTTTATTGGATGAAACCAAAGTCTTAAGAATAAACCTTCTACACCAGGAATACAGTTAAGCTGGAACTGAAGGTGATGGACAGATTCAAACTCTGATCATGGATTGGGCTGCATAAGGAAGGTCAGTTCTCCCTCATGAGCAGCCTGTAACGCATGAAGGGATATACCCAGAAGCAGGAGGGGCTTGAAGTCTAATGCAGACTTAATATTCTTTAGTAGATCTGGCTAACAAAAGTTCAATCAGAGATGACCTAGATATTTTTGATCACACCCTGGAGGCTGAATCAAGGGCTGCTCAAGCTTTTTAACAATCCTATCTCCTAAGATCTGAGAGCAGTTTCAGGCTGAAATGCTGAAAATCTGCTATGTAATATAATTGATTTTAAAATGAACTATGAGTTGCAATGGCCGATCCAAGGGAGAGAAAATGTCTCTTCTGTCCTCTTGGCTTACAAATCATAAGCTAGATAATAAAATACAGATCATGACAGAATTGCTTTTCCCTCTGTTTTGGAAATGAATGACTTTAAAACATTGGCAATCTCCTCTTGCCTATGAACTCCCAAACCCATGTTTAAGCACATTAGGTTCTTTCCATCGTGCGAGGCAAGGTAAGCATTTAAATGTTTTGGGTTTTGCCAAGCAGGGAAAAAGAATCATCAAACCCTGCTATTATTAAACTCTTGAGAAAGCAAGCAACATAGTCAGCAAAAAGTTGCAGTGAAAAGGAGCTGCTCCTCAAGAGGAGACACCTTGGGAGAAGAGGGTCATTGAACTCACTCTGGGACCACTGGGGTCAAAATGGTGGCTCTGTGCCAAACCTTTAAAAAGTGAAGAAGGTCTGAGGTCCTTCAGACCTGATGTCATCAGGCCTAGAAATGGGAAGGGTGGAAAGAAAAAAGAAGAAAAATAACTGAAAGTATGTGTGAAAGAAAAAAACTACAAAAGCTTTGAAATCAAATCCCTGGAGGAGGATGGTGGCACAGCCCTGTTTACCAAGTCCAAAGTATGAAGTGAAAAAGCTCCAGTTTGGTGTGATTAACAGTGGAAATTGCTGCTGTCAATGAGGAAGAGGAACCAGAGTACCTTTTCCTGGATCTCTGATCTCAACAACCTAAACTTTTAATTTGCTCTTCAGGGACAGCATGATGTGTAGCTTGTGACTGTGGAAGAAGTGTGTTTTCTGCCCTTGTCTTGAGTCACCATATGAGGGTCAACTTTTGCCAGTAGGATACTTAATTTTCTTTACCAAAACTGGCACTTCCTATGAATCATTTGTCCTGTTCAAAGTTTCACCTTGCCTATCTGCCATGTGGCACATGTCAGAAGAGTAAATACTCCATGAAAAATTGCTTTATGATTTGGGAACATGAGCTGAAACTGCTGACCTAACCACACAGTGACAGTTGCCAGGTAATTTCTGAATGATCTTGCAAAAGAATACAGCAGAAAGTTAAATTTGTTCAGCCTACAAATTCTTATTTCTCTTGTGCAGAAATACCCTTTGTAAGTGCAGTGGATGTTACCTGTGACTGTGGCAGGCAAATCTCATGGCTGCTCTTTATCCCACTTGCCTTATCTGCAGGTCAACAGCAACTTCACAATTTGAAGTGACTTGAATTAACTTTCCTGTGTTTCAATGGGTTTGGATGGAATCCCATGAACTTCACATGCCTGATGGTCGTCATGCACCTCATGCAGGTGACATTACAATTGCTTCACCAGTGATTTACGTGCAACAGTTGCCTCACATATAAGCAAGGTCTTCTCCACAGCCCTTGGTAACCAAACCTGGCAGCCACCAGCACTTGCTTGGGTGAGAGACCTGGACCCTTTCCCCTTGTGGCATCTCCCCTGAGATCAATCTTTTTTGTTCCTCATTCTGGCCAAAATTTTCAACCAGAATTGAGGATTTTCTTCTAAACTGATGTGTTGCTGTCAAATACTTTGCTAACTGGAAAGGATTTAATTGAAAAGTTCCTGTTCGGTTCTGGTGCATCCTGACACCAAACTCTGCAAGAATTGGGGCATGCACATACCCAAACCAGAAGGTCACAAACTGGTGCAGTCCCAATGAATATAATCAATTCCCTTATGTATTATATCAGTTTAGCTAGATGGTTAAATTCAGTTAACAGAGTATAGCTTAATCAGAGTCATTGAACAAAAGCAGCAACATAACCTGTGCAAGAGTCAAGAGCTGTTCTTTTGTTCTGCTCACACTGCCTGGAGTAAAGCAGCCCTTTAGTTTTCCTGCCAGTGTTAGAAATTAATATAAAGTGAAGACATATGGATTCATTCTCCTCCCAACAATTGTCAAGCAACCTGGGAGCAATTCCACTAAATTCAGTTATAGTCTAAAGGTCAAAAGCTCAGGATTTTTATAAAATTTGGTCTGACAAAGAAAGTATTTCTTTTGTTTCTGGCTGCTTCTGATTTGCTGGGTTCTCTGTGGTGCCTACTCCACTATTAGAGAATGGGTTTCTTTCTAGACATTTTCTCCATAAATTTCAGAATATCCTTACTGGCTTATGTTTTTAATGTGAGCTGAATGTTTGGTAGCTGGAAAAAAAGTCTCTGCTGCAGAAGAATGGTGAACAATTGCAATGGGAACACAAAATGGCCAACTTATGATTAAGGAAGTACCCGTGTTCAACACTGGGAAATAAGTGACTCTCACTGAGTTTTAATAAAAATCAGTTCAGTCAAAGATGGTGACATCTGCATGTGATCAGTATCCCTGATGTAGTCAAGTCCATGATCTTTCTCTAGTAAGGAAATGGGGGTAACCATTAGACTTGGAAATGTATTTGTGGATCTTAAAAGTTCTGGGGAGCTTCTGAAGAGAAGTTATCCACACCCTCCTGCACGGAGGACTTGAGCTGGACTGGAAATGTTTCTGTAGACTTCCCTGCACTTGGCCCAGAGCTCAGAGCAGGCAGGATGTGCCCTTCCTTGTGCTCTCTTTCTGAAGTGCCCACATATGGAAACTTCTTGGCAGGGAATTGGAATGGGCCTTCCCAAATGTTACCTGAGCCTCTGGCTTACTGCAGGCCCTGTGCTCATCATGAGCACTCCTTCACAGCAGCCTTCTGCTGGCTTTAGGGAACAAGGGGGAGAGGTGGAGGAAAGACCTGGGTGAATGTTCACGTGTGAGCACCAGCCTTTGTTCCCTGTTGTTTCATTCAGCATTTACCTGCTGTTATAGCTGTGTATGAACAGGGACACTGCCTCCATGCTGCTTCCCCTGTCCTGGTGAAGTTCTCAGAGGATTTCTGGGAAAGCTGTTGACCTTCAATAGCCAACACTGCAGGAAATGTTTGCAGTGGCCAAAGCTTATTTTTTGTTCAAAACAGAGCCCAGGACTCCCTGCAGGGGAGAGAGCAAGCTTGCTTGGTGCCTAAGTGTTGGCCTGGCCATTCAGCAAGGAAGAATAAAACATGTTTACAGCCCACCTGGCCAGCATCTACCCCAGGCTTGATTCTGTGATAATTCAGTAAAGACAGTTACTAAGTCCAAGCACAGGTGGATAGAAATATCTCTTAGTGCTCTCAGACCTGGTCTTTACCTTAGAATACAGATACATCTGTACTCCTGGGGACATCGTTCTGTGGGGTCTGGTTCAGGCCTCACATTAGGATGCCAAAAAAATGAAACCTGTGAGGCTTGCCCTCACCCCTCCAGTGTGATTTAGAGAAGTCAAGTGAACCTTGTTTCAACCTTGTTCTTGGGTTTTAAGTGGTTGTTTCATTTAGGACATTTGACTAAAAGCCCTTTTCATGGAACCAGCTTCTGCAGGAAAGATGCCAGCAATTAATGAAAGATGATAAAATAATAAAAGAAGTAATACATTAACTATATTATCCTTGCACATTTGGGCAGTCTTTTTCATTATATCCTCTTTATGGACATCCTCCAGCAACAATTGAAGGGCTTCTTTATTGCTGTTCTGTGACTGTTTTGGTTTCTAGACATTAACAAGTTATTTAAATGCAAAAGTTCTCTTTTGGTCATCCATCCATTTCCTACTTCCAATAGATTTGATTCAAATAACAAAAAAACCCGCAGTATGTTGCATTTATACAATTTCTGTGTGTGTAGGAATACTCATATCAAAAGGAATTTGGAATTTTGACATTCTTGTTTTTCTCTCTCCTTCCTGCAAACATGGAGAGATGCAAATATTCCTTATATATAGGTGCATACTTTTCTAGCTGAGTAGCACAGTACTGTGTAGCCCCATTGCTTTGATTACTGAGACAGGATTTTCTGAGCAGAGAAACCAGAGTGAGCCCACCAGCCCAAAGGGCAGTGATTTCTCAGCAGCTTGGAAACTGCCACCTCTATCTCTCCTGGGCTAGATGGGAATCACAGCGGGCAGATTCCCCCCACACCAATTCCAAGGCCCACTAACTCCTTTGGTGCTAATTCCTCTAACACCAACACAAACACTGGTTTGGAGGCACCATTCGAAGCTTGACTCTACTTTTGTACACAACAGAAATTGCTCTCTAGCCAATTCTGACTGTTGGCTTCAAAACAAGGCATCTGGTGGGAATGGCTGGTTTTGGAGCCCAGATTTAACAGGCAGACTGGATTATTTAGAAACCAGAAAGGTAGGTATAGTCAAGCCCAATGAGAAAGCTGAAGGGGGATTGCCTGGTACTTTATTAATTCATTCCACTTCTCCCAAATGCCTTCTGACAGCTGTTTAAGAAAGGCAACAGCAGAACCAGGTCTGGGAGGAGGTGATTCCTAGGCTGCCTATGAACCACAGCTCTGTTTGCTGCAGAGTATGCATATGGCCTACACAAAAATCAAATGCTGTATCTGATTTTTCATTCTGCAATTACTCTGAGACTACAGAGGCTGATGAAAACTGCCAAGGTTCTCAATGTTATTTTTATTTAGCCTATTTTTACCCACCTGCCCTTCTTCCAAAGGACTTGTTGTTACAGATCCATATATATACTTTCAAATTCTCAACTATCAAACAGTAGTTTGCCATCCTGGAAAAAGAATGTCAATGAATTGTCAATTCTTTATGTTGAGTAATTGATTAATTGGCACATTTATCTCTAAATCTGCAGCAATAAATTCTATAATTTTTAATCTTGACCTAAAAGTACTAAACCACTACTAATTGCCACTGTTGCTGCTGTAAAATGACTGATTAAACTGCATTCATATCATAATCTTTGTTGCTTCTGAAAAGTCTAATTGAAGCCACATTAGTGCCAAGAAAGGAAAGGACCTTACTCTTGCTTTCTCTCAAAAATTATTTGGATAGGAAAACCTGGTATTTCCCTCTGTCTATACTGGACACTTGCCTCTGATTTAATTATTGCAATTCTGTTTATTGTCTGCATTGAGTCCCAAGGTGCTGGGTGTTTCACAAACCCAAGACAAGACAGTTCTGAGCCAAAGAGTTGAAGGAGAATATGGAGAAGTAGTTAAGCACAAAACCATGATGAAGCACCACAACACATACCAGTTCCAGAATATTAGAACTTTTTCAAAGTTTTCACCAGGCATCAAAGCAAATGGGACTTGTGAGGAGACATTTAATTTTATTTTGCAATTTATGCAATTATTTTCTAGCAATTCAACATCACAAAGACCCTGGAAGTCAGCTTTAGCCTCACCTCTGTATACATTCCTAGGAAAACAGATAGAGCCCAAAATCCCACCATTATGGTGAATCATAAATCCTGGGGGCCACTGGCAGCTGGGATTAATGAAGAGTTGAGTGGCCCAAGGATTAGGATGACCAGGTCCAGGTTTCCTTTGTTTTCATGCCTTCTCCATGCTGAACACAGCTCAGCCTGACTGGCTAATCCAGCCCTCTTGTACTATCACCACATACAAAAGTGGAACCTTAACCTTGTGAAAAACAGAGTTTTCTGACAAAGAAGCAGAGCAGATCATCAGGATCCAGACAGGCCTTCTTTGAAGCTTGGGGAACTGGGGATGTTTTCTGACAGATAAAATACCTCCAACCCTTCCTCTGTGAGTTATGCAAACTGCTGAGAGGCTTAAGTGGCAGCTTCAAGCTGTAAAAACCTCAGAAAAAATCCCAACAAACTCTAAAAAGAAGTAAAAATAATAAAGGACCCAAATCCTGCTGGATTAAGCTGAGACCCTACTTCTAAACTTTTGGGAACTAAGTCAGCATAAAACCCATCTAACAAAGTTACAATGCTTTCCATCCCAGGTTCTTGGATTCTTTTTCTGGTTTACTCATTATCAGCCCAAGTTCTGTAGCTGCAGCTTTATTATAATTCTAATTCCACATATAGTTTGCAGGTGAAAAAAATTTTGAAACTGTACCAGATGTGATCTGAAAGAAACAGAAAAAAAAGCCCAGACCACCATAATTCTGTAACCATGAATCTAAATTTTGTAAACTTTAGCCTGCTTGCTGCATTTGACAGAGTTACATTGTAAAGGATCTCTACTGCCTCAGAGTCTCCAAACCTGGGAAGCCTTGTTTCATCACAAAATTGATTAAAGGAATCCAAAACAACTAGAAAAACTCCAAACTTATCAAGACCCCACAACACGAACATTTCTTTTGCCTCCTTATTACAGCTTCCCATAATCCCAAGGAGAACAGAGGTAGCAGCTGAGTTCTGTAGGATTTTGGAGACAGGTAATGGCAAGGCAGAATGAAACAGGGAGAGGAAGGCCACAGCTCTTAGCATGGGTTTCTCTCAGCAAATGCAGGGCAAATGCCCTTGGGTGTAGATTAGCCATAGGTGTTTTTAAATAGAGGGGAGTGAGAATACAGGGGACATGAAGGACTGGGGGATTCTCATCTCATGGACATCTGAGATCTGAAAGAACAGAACACCTCCTCCCTATGCTGGGAAAAGCCCCACATTTTGCTGCTTCATGGTGTGGGTACTGAGTGGAACACAAGTGCACTGTGCAGTGTAATTCTGCTCCTGGGGGTCAGCACCAGAGTGGCAGAGGGCTGTGGGTGAATGCTGACATTCACTGGTGGTTTCTGATGTTTTTGAATCAGTGAGGAATACAGTTAACACTTTGAGAAAGCATTTTAGGTTTTGGAGTTTTTCTTAGGAAAGAGTTTTGGGGGGTTTCTTCTGTGCCATCTTTGGTCAATTTGCAGGGAATTTCCCAGATATAGCATCTGCAAATGGTGGGAAGTGACTGAATGAATGGGGCAATGAGCTCAAGAGGAAATAGGGCTGTGAAGCCAGCCAATTTAATCTCCTCCATGTAAAATCTTGTAGATGAGAAGGAAACTCCAGCTGATGGCCATCTTTCATCTGACATTTCTGTCATTTGAAGTTTCCTCTATGAGGATTAGAAAGCATAAAAGTATGAAGTATTAATCACAACTAATTTGATTGTTAAAATGACCTCTATAATTTCTTTAGGGTTTTCTCTGCTTTCAGAACACCCAATTACTCCATCTTGTGCTTTAAAAGCAACATGAAAATTACTCTTAAGAACAGCTAAAGAGTACTGAGAGAATTTGTCTTGTTTCTTAAATCAAAGGTTCCTTTTACTTCATTATTGCCTTAAATTAGCAGAGGTCATTGGTCATATCTGTTTTTCCTAGATGGGATTAGGTAATTTGGAAGGCGTGTGCTGTGATTTCTTTGATCACAGGTGCCAGGGTGGGATTAATCTGTCTCTGAGTGAGAGAGAGTTGATGTCTTATATACCAAAAACCTGCAACTGCAATGAAATAACTGTGAAAACCAAACCCACCAAGAGTCCCTGGAGCCATCTGACAAATCATCTCCACAACTGCCAGCCTCTTGCCTCTGGTGATGTCCTGACTCACCAGCTGCAAGGCACCATGGATTGCTGATCCAGCCAGGAGCTGGCTGAAGTAGTCTGAAAAAAAAGAAATACTGGCCCTTACTGAAACTCTTTCATCCCATTTCCTCTTTTTCCTCTTTTATTTGTCCATGTGTGCCAGATAATACATGGTGTAATGCTCACATCCACAGAGTGATTTGTGCAATAGTCAGATATCAAACACAGCTAAAATAGCTTACCTGGAAAAAGCCACGATAGGACTAGGTGAATTTTTGGCACCAGCCCCTCTGCACTATGAAGTGATTGTTCATGGGAAGAAGTGAGATTGCTGGTGGATTTCCTTGAGTTTATTTAAATGGTGTCAAATCCATTTTTTTGGTGCTTTTGCCTTTAAACCTGTGGCTGAGCATCTTCACCATGGCCCTGGAGCTGCTATATGAGGTTGCTGTATTGAAGTAGCAATGATGGGTTCAAATCCCTGTGGGAGGATCTCCCCCATGGAAATGGAGAAGATGTTCCTCTGTGTCACTCAGAAAGATCTTTTGAAAGACTTTGCATGGCTTAAAAATTCTAACAAAATCCATAAATTGTTGAGAACTTCTGATTGTTAGAAAATTATCATCCTTGGTTGATTTGAATTTCAAGTTTTCTCTAGAGCCATGTGAGCTGTAATTTTGTAACCTGGGAATCACACAGAGCCACTCACTCTAGGACAGGGTAGGGAGACAGAAAAAGGGCAAGTGTGGGGCTCAGACTGCAGAGATGGGGCTGTGGCAGAGGGGCTTCTTTGGCCAAGAGTTTAAAACTCTGTGAAATGCTGGATCATTTAAGTGGCAAAGGTGAAGTTACTCCTCTGATAAAATCTGTTATCTCTGCTGTTCTCTGTGTGGCTTGTCCTGCAAGAATACAGTTCATAGCTTATTCTTCGCAAGTAATGGGTACAAAACCAATTGTGCATTGCAGTATTTGCCATGAAAAAAAACTTTATTACAAACTAATTTTGAAAGTAATTTTTAGTAGATACATTTTGGGAAGACAGATATATGGCAACCTCTGGAATGTGAAACTGTGGTGACTCTATGAAAGCCAAAATTTACAAATTAGTAAACCTTAAAATAGTCTCTGTCTTAGACTTTAGAATAATCTACAAATGGATCATTTTTCAACCTACAGACTATGGAAACAACCTTTAGACAAGTCCAAAGAAGAATTTTATTTGCCAATAAAATTTTCCAAAGGAGATGTTTTAAAAAAGGTTAGAACATAATGTAATGGCTTTATCCAGCATTTTCATCTAATGGTTTTCATTTCCTATGACTAAGAATTTGAGACAGAGACATCTTATTATTCATGTATTAGAAAACAATTTCATTCCTATTTTAAAAACAAATGTCCATATAAACCCAAGTGCTGGGCTGCCTTTTAAATATTTGTCACCAAAACCATTAATCTTCCAAACCCTGGGTCCATTTGTGATTAGATTAATCTGTCACATTAGACAGCATCCTTTCTAAAATAGTAATCAGTGGAACATTAAGTGACAGCACCCACATGATGACTGCAGATTGCAGAGGCAAGGCCCGAAAAGATATTAGTGAATGAACTTTCAATCTTTCTCCAAATTCATAAGTTTTTTAAAGTGCCAAAATTTAAAAATAGCACACTGCCATTGCCATGAACGTAATTAAAAAGGAACAATAAATCCATGGAATTAGAGATGCTACATTAGCAGATTCACACACCCAGAATGTACTTTCAGTCTGTTTTGCTACTCTTCAGCAGCCAGATTCCACAGCAATAAAATGCATTTTTTTATCTCTAACAATCCTTTTCATATGGATGCTCCAGTACAGGGTAAACATGACCAAACTGTCATATTTTTTAAAATATTTTTATAGACAAAATAATCTAATAATAAAAAGAAAAATAATGAAACCCCCAGAAGAAAATTTTAATTTTCTTATGTTATACAAGCTACTAGACAAATGGATTTGTAAATTTTCAGCAAAATTACTGTAGTCAGCTGCAGCTATCTATAGCACAAAAATAACCAAATTTCTGTTTTAAGGGCATATCTCAATTCAACTGTCAACGGAGAAATATCTTGGTGGTTTCACATTAAATGCTGCCTCCAAAACTCCATGTGTAATCTTGTCATAGAAATCAATTATACAAGACAAATAATATGAAAAGTCTTTGAATTTTTTTTTTAGCACAAGAAGACTATTAACTGTAAAGGAATGAAATTTGAATAGCTAAATGAATCCAGGTTTAATGTTAAATATTGAAGACAAACATTGTACTTCTTTTGGATGATGAAAAGTTGCATCATTTGCCAGCTATGGTCTAATATTAGAAAGGGTCAATGCACTTAATGTCTATGAATTAATTTTATCTTAGTACTGACATCACTGCAGAGGCAACAGAGTTTATTTTTCTGTAGGCTTTTTTTAGTTAGCTTTGCTTGAGTTATTCTGTGAATAACTCCAACAACATTCCAATTGTGTCCATATTGTTCTGCATTTATTCATTTGTCCAACAATGACAAGTTTTATATTTCATGGTACTCGTGAAAATTGATCTGTTGAGCAACTTCATTGCTAGTGAACATGGAAGCACTCTCCTTTTTGTACTCCTAAAAGATCTGTAAGAAGGCCCTGGCTGAGCTGGTTGGGGCTCACATTACCTTGAGGCTGTGTAAGTACTGAGTGTGGGCTGCTTCAGCCTCTTTACCCCAGTGGCCTAATCAACTTGAGTTCAAGACATTATCCCTCTAAATTAAAAGTTTCTATGTGTGGATTTGACTGTGATTAGAAATTACATTTCAATGATGACATCACCTAGCTTTGCTGTAAATACCAGCCACCTGTCTATTTTCTTTTAATTCCAGAAGTATTTTGTCACTCCATTACCTGAACACCAATAATCAGAGCTTTTTTGAAGCTTTTTTTTCATTGAAAACCAATGAAACATCAATTTCAGGAAGCCTCCATCAAAATAACTTGAATTCTTGACATATCTCCCCCTAGCCTTGCTCTTCCTTACCTGTCACTTTTTATGTTTTTACAGCCATACTTTTTGTTCCCATATTGCAGAATTTGATCCTGCACATTGTTGCAGTGCTGGTTATCAGTGAGCATTTCCTGATCACCCTTTGCTACAATGATCTGTTCATCATATTTCATTATCAAATGCCAGGTAAAATACATTAGATAGGCATTGTAGGCATTACAAAGTTAATGCAAGTACAGCAATAATTGCTCTTTGAATATAATTATACTTTTTCTGTATTCACTCAGCTATTTTCTTTACCAAGAGACCAGGGTTATGCTATGGAAAATGTTACTATCCATCAGGCCTTGTTATTGGAGTTCTTGAGATTAATGTTCTTAAAATCAAAATACAATCTACAGAAGATGTCACATCTTGGAAAATTGTTGCCAGAGATACTTTATTTAGTAAATTAGCAATCAGCAGTGACACATTGCTGTAGCATATCAAGTACAACTCTGCAAAACTGTCATTTGAGCAGGAACAGTCTGAAACTAAGTAAAGAGTTTTTCTTGAGTTCAAAAGTTAAACATATCCATAAAATTTGGTTCCCTTGTCAGTTATGCATACTGACAGGGCCAACAAATGCATGTCAAAGGCTGTATAATTTTTTGCATCCCAGGGTGTTTTGTTTGCTTCTGTGGCTCCTGAAGGCAGGAGACTTACCTAGGAATTATGTCAGTTTGGTGCAGAGGCAGGAAGAAAAATCATCATGGCAGTTTCTAAAAATAACTTAATTACAGCTTACAACTAGCTAATATTCAAGATCTCATTATTCTATCTCTACAGCTAGGTAAGTAAATATCTGAAGATTATCTGTGGTGTAGTACCTGGTGACTTCCAGCCATGAGTTACAATGACAAGCCATGTCATTGTAACTTAAGAATAAATAAAGTGGAGGCAGGGGATTTAGCTGGCTGCCAAATAAACAGCATACTCACCTGAAAATTATTAACAACAATTCTAAGCAATAAGGAGATGAGATGCATGAACCAGTCTCCTTTTGAAACAAATTTGTGACCTTCTAGTCACTGAGAGTTAACTTCTAAATATACTTTTTCCAGGACACCTTTCAAAGTCCATTTACCCTGAAAACAAACCCAGTTTAAAAAAGCTTCACAAACAAATGTAAATAGCAAGTGTAGTACAGCGATTGACTGTACTTAACCTGTATATTTTTACTCTTTTATTTTTTTTTAACTTTCCTTCCTGCTTAGGCTTTATGATATTTCAGAGGGTGAGGAAAAAAATCAGGGTAGAGTTTTCTGACATAATCTGACTGCTTTGCAATATTACATTTTCCTTAAGATTACTGCAATCAGAGTTCAGTGAAGAAAAACTTCAGTCAAGCAGAAATTGTCTAAGCTAAGGGGTCACCAGAGATGTTCTCTAGTGCCTGTCCAGCCTGAGGCTTGTCTTATATAGTTTTTTTTTTCAATGACTATGACACACACGTCAGGAATTTTCCAAAAGTAAATAGTTGAGAGACACTGTTGATGCTGAAAGGAATCTGAATATCCAGAACAAAGAAAGTACTGACTAGCCAAAAGTCCTGGAATCAAAAACTGGCTCCAAATTTAATTGTGCAAAAGTGTCCTGCTTTAGGGAAGCCATCAGAGGGACTTCTGCTGTAAATTGAACTCACCAGCTGCGAATGTCTGAGGAAAGGGAAGATCAGGATATACCAGTGAATACCAGGATATTAGGAGACAACAACCTTATGCAGAGATGGGAAAAGTGAATGGAATGCATTCACAGAAGCACTTCAAAGAGCACAAGGAAAGTTTTAATTTGACAAGGGAGACCTGCTTTGCAACTTCTACCCCAGCTCTGGCCAGATACCCTGATAAAAAGTGTGAAGAAGGGTTAATGAGATGATGCTGGGAGTAGGGGCTGACCTTACCAGAAGACACAGTGGTTCCTAGCAGTGGCCTGAATGAGCCCAGGTTTGATTATCTGTCCAACTGATCCTGCTCCCTTTCAGTAGAAAACTCTTCATATTTTCTGCTGGGTTATTTTATTGATTTAATCACCTATTTTATTTATATTGATTTAATCACCTACATTGAATGGTCAGACATGAGCCAGAACCAGTTGTGCAGGAAATATACACATGGATAGGAGAGAGAAGAGGAGGAAGATAAGTAGGAGAAGAAGAAAATCAGGGATCATCCCTTTCAATAGCAAGAAGCTGATGGATTGACTCAGCCTGTTTCTAGAAACCTCATCTAACTCAGCAAAACAAGGCTTGCTCAGCCTAGCAAAACTCGACAGGGTAGAGAGGAGATTTTGTCTACCAGCTTTCAACCAGATAAGACAGAAGCCAGTGCTCTTGCAAGAATAAATGGACATAAACTGGCCATTAACAGAGCTGGGCTGCAAGTTAGAAGAGTGGTTTTAGGCTCCATATCAGCCAGATTCTGCAGTTTCTAATGGGATTATTCAGGAAAATGGGGAAGACATGAATACTGAGGGACACTCAATAAACACTCAAGTGAAAAACTTAGAACAGAGGACATTACTTTTTTACCTGCAGAGCATTTATAAGCATGCAACAGCAGGATTCTGCAGTTGGAGGACATTACAGAAGCCACAAGGATAAATGGCCTCAAACAGGGAAGAGCCAAACTCCTGAAGAGGAAACACACCAGTCTCTGCTTCAAACAGTGTAAGCATTCCTAGGATTATATGTAAGGAATATGTGGTAGCAGGGGACCAGTGTGCATGGTAGAGGATGCCTTTTCAAGTCTTAGATCCAAAGTTTATGGATCACTGCAGAGGCAAATGAACCAAATTCCATGTCCTGTATTCCACAAGAGACCAAATGCACATTCTTATCCAGCCAAAATATTTCCTTGCTTAAGACTAGGGTATCAGATAGTGCAAAACAAGCACAGCTTGTAGGCAAGTTTTCCATTTCTCTGTTAAAAACATCTCACTTTAATTCTCCAACATCCATCACCTTGCTGTTATTGATTTCAAATGCTGTAAAGACTAATTGGTAAGCATAGAAAATTGAACTGATGAAAGTGAGTATTTAATTAATCAAAATCCAGTTTTGTAGTTCTGATATCCATTATTCAATTCAGGTAATTTAATTTTCATATTAAAGGTTTGTGTTCCAGAGATCTAGCAAATACACAAGATCTAGCAAATGGTTGTACCTCTGTTACAGAGTTCCACAAAATACTATATTGCTAAGCAAAAATATTAAAAAATTGTGAATCACATCCCAATAATCAGGACACATCCTTAAAAATATATTTCAAAAGGAATCAAGAATATTCTGACTGCATTAAAGTCAATGACAAACCTTTTGTAAAGTCAATGACAAAATCCATATGGGATTAGTTTTAACTACCTTTTGTTTTTTATGAGCCTTCAGGATTCACCTACTTGCCATTTCCAGTCTGCAATCAAAAAATTAATTTTCCTCTTTAACTGACTGATGGAGTTTTTCCCATAGTCTAATAAGTCCAGGAGTTGAGGCAATAAGAGAAGGACAAGTTATCATAAGCTTTGTGTTCTTATTAAGTGTCTCCAGTCAATTGGAGAACACGTTTTTCTTTTCAAGTCATTCTTCAGGAAAAGGGTAGTGTCTCACAGGGTGATTTGATTAATTGGACAGCAGTGCCCTGGAATTAAGGGCTGCGAGTGTGGCCCAGACAACCCCGAGAAGGTGGAAGGACCAAGCTGTGAGGGAGAGTGGGGTGCAGATCCTGGCTGAGCTGTCCTTGCCATTGCACCTCAGGGGAGGGGTGGGTGGCAGCAATGATGTCTGCTTTTGGGACTGTCCACCTCCTGCCTTGTGGCTGCCACCTTTTCCGCCCTGCAGAGGGAGGAGCTGCTGGTCCTGTTCTGCAGATGGCACAGGCAGGGGTGCAGTGGGAGCAGAGCAGTCAGATCGTGACTTCATCTCTGCCTGGTGTCACCCCTGCCTGCCAGGCTGCATGTGGGATGGAGGGAAGCAGAAGATTACCTTTGAAAAATGTTTAATTTGAGGCCACTTATGTTCAGTTCAAGCTTGACACCTCAAACAATGGCAGCAGATTGATGCAATTTACAGAAGATGGATTTATGTTCTGCTCATGTTCACTGACTTTATCTTTCAGACTTGACTGACTTCACTCCTGGAAGCTGCTTCTTACAGGAATGGTGATAGTGAAGCAGTGAAGACCTCTCTTGAGGCTGGGAAAAAACATGGAAAATAGCTGGAAATATCTGCTTGGAATATAAGAGCTTAGCCCAAAAAGGGGAAAAAACCCCCAAATCTGCAAGAAACAGGAATGACAGGAGGGGGGGGCCAAGCGGGACAGAAATGTTTTAAATTAAAAATAAACCTCAGTTCTGAAACTTAAATATATAAAGCTGTCTGTTAAAAAATAGTACCAGATTACATCTCTACAGTGCCAAATAATTAATAACTTTTAATATTAATACTTTTAATAACCCTAATAACTTTGGATTTCATCAAACTCTTGTTGCATATCATTGACTGTTTCAAGCAAGGACTACGAGTTCTTAAGGAAGACCAGCACCTGCGTTGAAATGTACACTGCTGACATCTTTCCCAGGTACATCAATTATAATTAAAGTGTAATAAGGATGCCAGGATGGACTTCTCAGGCACTTTCATGCTGGAGCCCTAGCATTTAAAATTAAATCCATTAATTGTAACTACTGCACGTTTGTGATCTCTCAGATAGCGTACAAACTAATTCATTGCTTTTGCAGGCATGCCAGTCTTTGTTAATTAAGGTTTGTGATTTATTTAATTTGAGCAGGAATGTATTAGAGGGCCCCAAACTGGACTGATAAAAGTTCATTAGTTCGTACTGTTTAAGACAATTTGGAATCTGATAATGAAAAATGTTCCTAGGCGCCTGACAAAAATTGATCAGCAAAATGGGCTCTAATTGTTTAAAGGAAAGCTCCATATTTTCTTCAACCCACCCATCTGAAAGTTCATATGTTAAGAAGCTCTCCTCACTCTGAAGTGGCTGTGAAATACATTTGAAGATAAAAGGCTGATTTAAAATTATTGTTGGCGTTGCTTAGGGGAGGAGGGAGCCCTTGTGCTGTCATCATCTGGAAGGCTTTATTTCTTTCTTCTCTTTCCATACACAGCAGCAAACACCACAGCCTCTGAGTGAAAGTCAAATATTAACAAAAGTGTTCCTCCAAAAAAGTATTAAGGTAGGAGTTTCTCTGCTTTTCAAATGTGAAAGAGAGCTGAAGCGTGTGGGACTGATATGACCAAGTTGTGGCTTAGAGGACACGCCCCTTTGTCATCAGACAGGTCTCAGCAACAGAGCAATAATCCTGACCACTGACTGGTGAGTCTAATAGTGAGGCTGGCATTGGAAGGGTCACAACAGTGATCCCCAAAAGAACCCAGAGCAACCAGATGAGATGTAAAAAACCACACCATAGCCATTAGTTTGGTGAACTGAGAGACAGAGTCAGAGAAAAGCTGAGGCTGGAAGGGACCTGTGGATGAAGCAGGGCAACAGATTTCTCAGCACACTCTGC
The DNA here is from genome assembly GCA_013399455.1 of Anthoscopus minutus. Lineage (NCBI taxonomy): Eukaryota > Metazoa > Chordata > Aves > Passeriformes > Paridae > Anthoscopus > Anthoscopus minutus. The sequence continues at coordinate 34,372 of VWYI01040969.1, forward strand.
AGAGTAGGTTTGAATGTCCCTAAGGATGGAGGTTTCACATGGTATCTCTGGGTCCCATCCAGAATGTTTCACCACCACCAGCATGAAAAGTTTCTTCCTAATATTTAGCTGAAAATAATCTAATTTCCCTCATTGCAACCTGTGTCCACTGCAACTTGCATCCTCAAGATGAGTTTGGTTCCACCTTCACTACACACTCCAATTAGATGGTAAGAAAATGCAGAGAGGTCTTTCATTCAGGTTCTGGTCTCAAGGCTGAACAAACCAAATCCTTTCAGCCTCTCTTTGTATCATACAGTCCAGTCTCTCATCATGTTGTTGGTCCTCTGATGATTTCCTCCAGTATTTCAAAATCTTTCCTGCCCTGAGGAGCCCAGAATTGCATGCAGCTCTCCAGATGCACTCTCAGAGAGAAGAGAGTGCAAAGAGTGCAGAGGGAAGTTCCATCAAGCTGCTGGCTATGCTCTAGCTAATACAACCTGTTACACAGCTGGTTTTCCTTGCTGCAAGAGCACACTGCCCACTCCTGTGTCACTTCCTGCCTAGGTGCAGCCCAGGCCCTTCTGTGCATAAGTGTTTTCCTGCTGGTTACTTGGTCATGATTATACAGCAGCATTTAAACTACATCTCCTGAATCCTGTGGCACCTTCATCTCTTCCTAATGGCACTTTGAAAATCTAAATTTACAGGAAGAGATCAAAAGAAAAATATCATTTCTGTGTCTTTTTCTCGAGTAGATATTAACTGCAGTCTTTAGAAATGGCAAAATGGGAATTATTCAGTCTCTGACACTTTCCTCAACATCCTTCTGTGACACTAATAATAATCCTTAATAATTTTATTGCTTATTTGTCATTTAGGTCTTAAAAATCTGTTTCGAAGTGCCTAAGCATCATTGCTCCTACTTTAAGGATAAAGGATAATTGTTTTCGTTATTGTTTCATTTTCCTTATTTCTTTATTTTCTTTACTGGCTTGTTTTCATGGGAAGTGAATTGACTCCAGCTAACTTCAGCCTTGCACATGGCAAGTGCCCAACCTCAAAATGAACTTTCAGTCAATCAGCACATCCAGTGACCTGAGCCCCTTATAAGGGAGTTTAGATGAGGAAGGAAGTGACTCTTTGTGTGGAGAGGTCTAGATGAAGAGGTTAGACCAGATGCATAATATTTAGACAGCTAGAATTAGATTACACTGAGGTAATTTATAAAGAAATGTAACAGTAGGCAAGAGTAAAAATCAGGAACTTTATTCTAAGGCAGCATAAACTGTCTTTACTCCTACTGAATTCTGTGCACCCATACTAATTTTTATCAATGGCAAACCTAAATGAATGCATCTGAGCCATGTAAAATCTAAATTTAGAGAAGAACCTATATAGCTCATATTAGACTAAGCTAAAACATCCCTAACTGTAGTAAATTCTCCAGAGTAATTTTAAATATCAGAATATTTTTTTGTTGATTGTTTGTTTTCTTTCTCACAATTATTTTCTGTCAGATCATAATTTGTGCCCCTTTTAAATACTTTTTGTATGAGTCTGCAGAATATGAATTTCCTGGCTGCTTTTAATTTCAAGCTGCTTCCAGATGAAGACCACTTCCACCTCATAAGAACTGGTCAGGGAAAATTTACTTTCTGAGTGGATGTGGTACTGACAGGTGTTTTCTTTTTTTTTTTCCACTGTTACAGGAGCCCAGGCTTTGTGCAACAAACAACCCATCTGAGGGTTCATATTTAATGAATCGAGCTTGGGGTGTACTGGGATCTTCTTTAGACATTCAAGACTGTGAGCATTTGTAATTATGAGTAGTTTCTTATAAAGGAACTCTTTGAATTCTTTTGTGAATTCCTGCATGAAAACACATCCATAAATCCTTGTATCAACACATGCACATGTAAGTATGCATGTGTGTATCTGCTTTTCTGTGTCACAGGGAAGCTCAGGTGACCTAATTTAAAGAAATTATCTGGTCTGTTTTTTGTCAAACCACATGAAAGATTTGACTTCAACAAGGTTCTTGCTTACATGGCCACCAAGGCAGGGTGAAAATACTCCAACCAATTTAAATAGGAAATTAAATGGAACATGTTTTAACATTTTAACAACATCTCAATGTGTATTCATCCATAGCACACATGTTTCTCTCAAGATAAAACCAACATGTTGAAATTGCTTGAAATGCCAACTTTTATAATGCTTATGTTTAGGGAAAGCTTCCAGGTGTATCAAAGGTGAGCCAAAGATAGTAAGGTAAATATGAAGTTATGTTTGTGTTCACTTGAGGGTAATTATTCTTTTAAATTGGACTTTCAATGACATGTTAGAATCCTGAATACTCCATTCCTATTAAAATAAATAGTTTGGTTTACAGGCAGACTTGAAAAAGATGATCCTAATCTCTACTATTTAGCCAAAAATCATTGCAGCCACAATATTCGAATTGAATGTGTTTATATTTTTAAATCTCAGAAAACAAAATAGGATTTATGGTTAAGTAACATTTGCCAAATTACATAACAATGTCTCACAACTACAGCTCTAAAATGATAAGCCCTTACCCCCAATGCTCCTCAGAAGACTGGATTCTGAAAATAAATGATCTTGCTCCATCAGAAGATGTGAATGAAAGGTAGGCACCTCTGGGGCTGGAATGTTGCTATGTAGATGTTATAGAGGAGCTGACACTATAGGCTAATAACATTTTTCATCTTAGAAACTGGACATAAGGTTCCTCATCTCCTCAGCTCAACACGCCTTTAGAGGAATTTGGTGTCAATACTGAGAAAGGTACCACTTGTTTGACTTTTTTACATCCTAAAGAGCAGGGACAGCAGGCAACCAATAGATATTTGTAGATTTCTAATGGCAACCCCCAAAATCTCACTGAACCAAGCCAACAAAACATGGAATGATGGCCCCAGACTGGAATCCAAATGCATCACTGTAGTTTGCTGATGTGATTAACTTTGTAGTACAGGATGGAGCATGTCCATTTTTCAAAACTGGGCCAAAGCCTTGAACAGTTGTTTTGGTAATGTAGATGAGCCTTTAGGTCTTAATAGCTCCTACAATTACTGCTGAATCTAGCCTTGGCTCAGGAATAAACTCCTTGTATTGAAAAGATTTACTACTCTAACTATATCTGTATCTCAATTTAATGAAAATGTTAAGGATAATTTGATGGTTTCTTGCCAGTGTAATTTTAAACAAAATGTCTTCATTCCTTGGCAGTGTCTTTTGGCATTCAGGTTTAACCAAAGGAAGTGCTTAAGTGAAGTGCTTTATACATTACAGTCTTGCCAGTATCTTCTCTGATAGATTTAATTTTCAGTGTTTTACCCAGAGTAAATAAATTAAAAAAAAAAATTACTTCCCACTGTCAGTCCATGTGGTAGCAAACCTTACTAAAAGCATTACTAAAAATCAGATATTGGCCTATCAAAGCATTTGGACTAATCTCAAGCCTCATCTCCTGTAAATTAAAGTATTTCTAACTTATTTACTATTCATTTTTTATGCAGTCTTGTAAAAATGTCTCTGTATCTTGGGAAATAATGCAGCACATAATGAGGTGCTGTCAGAGCATGTTAGATTTTCATCTGAGTTCAGCAAGTCAGCAAAAAAAGTTTAGGACACTTTATTATAATTGCATAGAGAATGGAAAGTAATGGTAAGGTGGTGACAATTTGGCCATCGTACCCTACAGAACTGAGCAATTGCCAAATACAGTTTTGATTGTTTGCCCTTTTTAAATCAAGAATGTGTGTACAGAATGAGGCCAGAAGGACAATGCATCAAAACTTAAATTGTTTGGGGATAGTCTGAGAATAGAAAAAAAAGATTGTAGATATAAAATAGTGTTCATTAAAAGGTAAAACGTGTAATATTTATTTTCCTTCTAAAATTTAAGTGCCATTGATTTGTTTTAATATGTAGAAAGAGTATTTACAAAAATAAAGAAATTTCCCTGACAGAGGCAGAGTCTGCTGATACTTATATTAAAGTACCAGGAGCTCATAATTTCAAAAGTTCATAAGTCACCTCAGTAATGTTATCCTTGGCACCCAGGACAACAACTCAAGATCTTTGTCACTGTTGGGAAGGAATTTTTCTTTTTATTACTGCTACCCACCAAATCTTCATTTCTCTTTTTCTTCTGCTCAATGAGAGACATTCAGAAGTGTCAACAAGAGAGATTTAGAAGATGGCTTTGCTCTGAGCCACTCACAGTGAAAAAGGAAAATCTTACAACAGCCATATGGACACTACAGATTTTTCATGTCCCTAGGTATCTAGAAGCAGGCCCTGGAGACACTCTATAGATAAGTTTCTCTGTAATGTAGACTGAATCACACTTTACACATATTTTCTACAACTGTGACTATCTTTGTGTTGCTGTTTTAATTTCTATGGCGTGCATTTACAAGAGGAAGATGATATTTGCATACACTTGGTAAACTTGATTTCAGGGAGTGAAGAAAATGTTGAGAGATGTTAAAGATTATTAAAAAGATGTCATTAAAAGATGACATCTTTTTAACAGATTGCATTTGATAAACAACGTGACCAAGCTACCTGTACCTGGTAGCAGTGTGTACACACGCATGCAGAGGCAAAAATGTACAATCACAGGACAGAGAACTGTGACTAGGAGAACACAGAAAGTCTTGTGGAAAGTGTCATAAAGAGGTGAGAAAGATGGGAAAGATCGCAGCAGGTGAGGCAGGTGTGTTAACACAGCACACACACAAGAGCAGTATTCCTACATCCTTGAGTGTGTTTGTCGGGCCCTGGACTGCCCTCAACAGCTTCATCTGGGGGCCCCACTCACTTACCCCACTGCTCATCGGTCTATCCAAGTTCAGCTGTACCTGTCTGCAGCCCTTCCTCCTGGATGAACTGTGATCCTACACCACAGCACTGTCTGACCTCTCAGGACTCATCCACCCACCCTGCCTGGGCTGTCAGTGAATCCTGTGTAACCACTGCCAGGCTGTGCTCTCTCTCTCTGGATCCTGTGGAATTATGTTCTGACCTGGGAGGGCATGGCCATGCTGGGGTCATGCAGAGGGCTTCCTTCATGGAACAACCTGCTCTTGCTGCTCCCTGAGGATATTAAACCAGTCATGGCCTCGAGGGCAAACCATAGAATCACAGAATGGCTTGAGTTGGAAGGGACCTTAAAGATCATCCAGTTCTAATCTCCCTCCCATGGATAGGGGCACCTCCCACTAGACCAGGTTGCTTGGAGTCCCATTCAGACTGTACTTGAACATTTCCAGTGATAGGGCATCTGCAACTTTTCTGGGCAACTTGTGCCAGTGTTCACCACACTCACAGTAAAATGTTTCTTCCTAAAATCTAATCTGAACCTACTTTTTTTTTGGTTGAAAGCCATTCCCCCTTGTCCTATCACTACATTCCATTGTAAAAAGTAAAAAACTTTCTTTCCATCTTTCTTGCAGGCTCCCTTCAGGTACTGGAAGGCCACAATGAGGTCACTTCAAAACCATCTCTTTGGCTGAACAACCCCAGTTTTTCCAACCTTTCCTCCCAGAAGAGGTAGTCCATCCCTCCAGTCATCTTGGTGGCTTTCTCTGGACTCAATCCAACAGGTTAATGTCCTTCCTGTTCTGGGGATGCCAGAAATCACCAAGTCTTCTCAGATGCTCAGAAGTTGAGCCTGTGTAATTTACTTCTGCAGAAGGTAACAGCCAGAGTCAGCAGAAGACCTTGTGTCCTTCTGACACTGAAGCTGGAGCATGTCAAATGTGTATCAGTGAAAAACCCTACTTCACAGAAACTCTGTTCTGTGTAGTTTCATGTTTCTTTTGCTTCTTACATGAAAAGGGATTGCATCTGTATGTTGTCTTTGCTACTGATAAAGATGGCACAAACTCATGACCTAACAGATTGCTTCTGTGCTAGTGAAAATTTATTAATAAACTGCTAGGGACACCTAGAATAGTCCTTTTTTGTATGAGACTTACAAAGCTTATCAAGGCCAAAGTCAAATTGAAAAGAATCTTGTCATGTTTGGAAAAACACTTACAGAGTGGTGGGATATTTCATCAGCAATGCAATGTGTTGAAACTATGAACAAACATTTCACGTGGTATTTCACAATACCTTAAACCCCATCTGCATTTGTAAACAGTATTTAAGGAGACCAGGCTTGCTTATACTGAGATGGTTATCTGGGGAAATGCCAGGCTTACTCTTGTCAAGCACTCATTCCCTTACGAAAAGTCTGAAATTTAAAAATTTTGACTCTTCTGAATCATCAAAATCCAATGAAATCTGAACAAATATTTCATTTGCCAGTCAGCTTACAGTTACAACAGTTAAAGAGCATTGTGCTCATGGTATGAACAACTGCAAAGCACACACATCTTCTCCTGATATGTGTGCTTGCCATTTGTTTGTTGTGATATGCTGATGGGAGAATTCACGAGCTAGACCTTGTGAAATCAAATTTCCACAGAAGGAAATGAAAGCTGGATTTGGCCACCTATATTTATTTACTACACTGAGCAGCAGATCGAGTAACTGCTTTTCATTATTGCTGTTTGTGCCACCTCTGTATCTGGAGGGATGCAGTCACCATGCTCAAAAAGTGGAGAATGGGTTAAGAAACATAAAGCATCCTCAGGTGTAGTTTCACCATTCGGGTCTGGTGCTTTTACATTACAGCCTTTTTCTCTTTCCACTCCTCAGCAGCTGAGGTCCCATTCCTGAGCCCACCTCTATCAAGGACTTTCTTGAGTGTATTTTCATGGCTGTGTGCATTGTCATGGCTACACAGAAGCCTGTGATGGTGTGTTCAGTGTCCAGTCTTCACCCTGATCACGAAATCTTTGCAATGGGGCCATGTCCATTACAGGTCCATCTCTTCCTGGAGAAGACCTTATCTTTCCCTACAATTCCCTGAAAGGAAGGTGTGGCCAGGTAGGGGTTGGTCTCCTCCTAATACGAGAGGAACTGGCCTCAGCTTACACCAGGGGATGTTCGGGTTGGACAATAGGAGGAATATTTTTCACGGAAAAGGGTGATTAAACATTGGAATCGAGTGCCCAGGGAGGCGGAATCACCATCCCTAGAGTTACTTAAGAACAGGATCTGGCACTTAGTTTTTGGAGGTGTTTGGTCAAAAGTCTGACTCTATGATCTCAGAGGTCTTTTTTAACCTTATTTATTCTGTGATATGCTTATACTACTGTAATATATGGAAGTGATTTGTGCTGATTAAATGGTAATTGTATTAATATTTTGGGAAAAATAATTGAAAAAGTATATGTGATTAGTGTTATGAAGCAGATGGATTTCTTTGTAAATGATGTAAGATCCTGTGAGAAACAGGATGCTGGAATTGGACTCGGCCTTGGGATGGATGAAGTCAGGAAACCTCTCAAACCAAAATTGGCATCAAGATGGAATTGGGATATCTCCCAGAGCAGGACAGACCTTGAGAAGGAAGAAGTTGGGACAGCTCCAGATGGACAGTCTAAAATAGTGGTCTTATCTATGGAATAAATAAAGTTTAATTGGAACATAGTACTTATTTAATAGCACCAAGCTTACTGCACATGTGCTGCCTGCCAGGTGGTCCAGAGGACAGCAGAAAAAACCTCGGCCTTCATCCAAAAGACCCCTGCAAAGTACAGAAGACCCCTTAGCAACAGCAAGAGCATGTGCTGCATAGTATAGTGACGTAGATATTAGGAATTGAAACTAGGAGGCAATTTATAAAACAATATTGATGACTATGTATTAGCATACAGTGTATAAGTGTCTGGAATCTTTTGTTTGTCGTACCTGAGGTAGGAGAGAATCCCACCCATGTACCCCGGTTGGTTACCCCGGTATTCAAACCACCATCAAATTATTTACTCTATTATATTGGATTGTAACCTTTTCTATAAAATAATTTTGTATCTATTTTATCTTGGATTGTAACCTTTTATAAAATTACTGCTTAATTAAAAATTGTTTTTAAATTTTAAGTTTATGATTTATTGAATTAGACAAAAGGGACCTAATTTATAACACAACTAAAACTACCAATTATATATATATGTGTATGTGTGTGTGTGTGTGTGTGTGTGTGTGTGTGTACCAAGTGTGGTCCCATAGTCGAATGATGCTGAGGAGGGCAGCCCTATGCCAAAGCCTGGCTGCACCCTCAGTTCGGTTCTCGCCCTCAGCGCGGCCCGGGCAGGATGCGGCATCACAGCGCAGTCAGACCCAGCCGCCCCTGCACACCCGCAGGCAGCTCTCGTGGAGCCAGGAGCAGGGAAGTTTCCCGGGGAACACCCGCAGCGGGCCAGCCGGGACAGCCAGCCGAGACAACCAGGAGAGCCAGCCGGGACAGCCAGGACAGCCAGCCGAGACAACCAGGACAGCCAG
>VWYI01040969.1:42873-122744 GCA_013399455.1 Anthoscopus minutus
TGCGGCCCCTCCGCTCGCCCTGCCGGCCGGCCGGGCCCCGCTCCCCATGGGATAAGCTGTAAACATGTTCAGCTTTGAAGGAGATTTCAAAACAAGGCCCAAGGTGTCCCTCGGAGGAGCGAGCAGGAAGGTAAGGAGCGGCGCCCACCCGTGCCTGTGTCTGTGTCCGTTCCGCCGCCCCCCGCCCTGTTATCGGTGCTTTTGCTGTCGGGCCTTCAGAAATGGGAGCAGCGATGACTAAGGTTTAATAGAGGGGGAAAAACCCTCCCCTCCTGATGATGTGTTTATCTCTGATCTCCCTGCCTCTCTGTTATTATTATTATTTTTTGTATAATCAGGCCGCACCATCGCAGGCTTGTAGTGTAGTAAGAATTGTGGGAAGCGAGGAAATGTCTCCTTGGCTCGTCCCCCCCCGCGGGCGATCGATGGATCCCGGGTGTCGTGGCCCCGAGCGGCTGCTCCCGGGCAGTCGCTCTCCAGGTCTTACAGGGGGAAAGGACTCGGACACCTCCTGTCATTTCCCTCCAGAGAGAATATCTGCTGTGGACCTGCCTCGCCGGAGGGATGTGGGACACAAACAGACTAAGACAACCCAAATTTCTGGGGGAGGTTCATTCATGTGAGCCGGGGCTGGCCGGGTTGGTCTCTGTCAAGTTTAGGTTCAGTCGATTTGTCGTACGCAGGGTGAGTAGCAGTTAACTGTCAGCTATACCAGACTATTTGATTTTCTTGTGTTTATTGATGGGAGAGAAGCAGAATGATTTATTCAGATCTTGCTGGTTGGACGGTAAGCAAATGTTTAGTCGAGCACTGAAGGGCACAGGACTTCAGAAGAATGACAGAAAGGACAAAGTGTTTTTAGAAATGGCCTGATCTGTAGGGGTCACTTTAATTCGCTGTGAAAATACCGAGTCTCCCCGTTGTCATTGGAGATGACTGTGTGGGAAGCTGATGAGTGTTTCCATTAGTATTTTTGAATTTTAATTGGGTAAAAAAAAAGTCTTAAATCTTTATTTCTGCGCATTGAAAGCAAGTTTGATTCTTGGAAACTTTTAAGATTTGGCAGTACAGTGACGAAATGAGCAAAAACACTGCAAAATGTGATATTAAAATTACAGTGAAGTTTGCATTGTGGCATATTGACTTAATATGAAGAGATTGCATACTGAACTGTATTTAGATTATGCAGCTTTTTCTCTGATTCATCTTCTGTTTATCTTAAGACATTTCATTAGGCCACGTAAATTGGCACTACATGAGTCAAAATGCCATAAATACTCCCCAGCTTAAGTAGGAGTTGGCAGAACATGCCCTGGTCCTCAGCTGTACACTTCAGGTACTTTTGACCCTGACTTGCTCATAGTGTTTCTTGCTGAACATGTTGCCTCCTACAGAAGTAAACAACTGGCATAACATCTTTTACACTTACCAACTCATGAAAATGTATCAGAATTATGTCCATTTTAATTATATGCGACAAATTTATTAATATTATGCAAGCATAAATTTCCAGGGGCAAAGATTAGCATGTAAAGGACTGGAAACTGAAATTGATGCATAACCTTCACTCTGTGCAGTAGAGGTTGTGGTTCATGATGAGATTGATACTGACTGGTGCACAGATTTCATGATTTTACTTGGGTTCACTGAGGTGCTTGTGCTGCATCAGTGCAAATCAGTTACATGCAGCTTTGGGCATCATGGTTACATGGACATTCTAGAGTGTCCTTGAAATAGCTGCTTATTTTCAGAAGCTGTGTACAGTACCAGTGAAAGAATTTATTTAAACAGTACTAAAAACAGTACTAAAAACTACATCTAAATGCAGTTTACCTGAACTTCTGTGAAAACACTACAACAGAGATTGCTGTGGAAAGTGTATATGTGGGTTCCATGTGATGCCTTAAGATTTTAGCTTCTATTTTTTTATATAAAAGCTATCTATTATATATATAATAGATATAAGTCCTATACTGCATTAGTGTGTAGCTCTAAACCCCATATAAAGTGTAGTTAACTGTCTGCACATTTTGGTTAGACAAAACAATCCCCTTGTTACCCAAGGACATCCTACAGCCTCAGGCCTGAAAAGTATAAACAAAAGTGATTTCCAGGGGTGGGGGGAGCAAACTGGGGAAGTGTCACTTCATTACCTGAAGCTGTAATTGGAGGATTAACACCTGATGTGTGAGTAGACCAAACTTATGCCTGCCTGAAAAACTCATGACCATCATCTGTTTTGGGTGTAGCCCCTTGGGGAGGCTTCATCTGCCCTTAATGTACCTGAAGGCCTTTCATTAAATAGATCTGCTTTTTTCTCTTAACTTTGTCTGGTCTCTGTTTCTAGGTACGCCTGAATTAGGCATCATGTGAGTTTCTCATTATTTCACATCATAGACTCATTGGGATCATGTTTCTCATATGTATTGGTTTCATTTTTACAGAAGGCTGAATTGTAAATGATTTCCTTTCAGCTCTTGGTGCACATACAAAAAAACCCTCATTTTTTTTGACAAATGCCCTTGCCCTCCCAAATGTTAGAAAGATCCAACGCTGTCCTCTGCCATGCTTTTGGTAGCTAGCTGTACTCTTAGTGCTACATGTTGTGATTCCTTTGGTAAAAGGCACAATTCAGAAAGACTGGGGTCATCCAGGCTGCTTAAGAGTAACTCCATACCCAGTTTGGGGAAGTTCTCCAAATGTGGTTGCACCACTGCAAAACAATGACAAAACCTCCCCATACAGACACAGGGACACCTGTTTGAGGAGCCAGTCAGTGCTAAAGATGCCAGTGGAGCCTGATGTGAGTATAGCTACACCAAAATAGTGATCAGCAGCACTATGAGAAGTGTGGTTTTGCTGATGGAACTGCAGGTGCAACTGCAGGACCGTGTGTTGGTCACAGCTCACGTGTGTTGATGCCTGTCTGGCACTGCCATGTGTGTCTGTAGTGTTCCCTTAGGCCTCACAAGGGACTGACTTCAATAAGTTATAGCAGTAGGAGCACAATGATAGAAGTAAAATTGGGGACTTGCATAACTGTGGCAGTTAGGTACTGAATATAGTGTGCCTTCTTATCACTAGTTTGTGTGGCATTTTTTGAAATACAAAACCAGAGAGCTTCAGGTCTGTTTTTGCACTGTTTGCATCTTATGTTCTTGTGTGTTATGGTCTGAATTGTGTTTGCTCTTGAGAGGCACTTCATTTCACCCATATCAAGCACCACTTGTTTTGGTTCTAGTCACAGGCTGCAAATTAATGTGCTCAAAATTACTGTATCAGTCACTGATCCTTTCAGAATATTACTGAAATATTATAATAATGCATTATACAAAAGTGTAAAATTGTCAATGCTTTTGTCAGTGCTTGGACTTTTCTTTCCATACTTGCTTTCAAGAATCTGCTGAATCATGTGGGCTGTTTGCCCTGTGTTTGAGAGTGTAGAAGCAAGATTTTATTTACAATGTGATAAGCTATTTTTATAGGGTTTTGTTTATTTATTTTTATTTTTGGGGTAGTTTATCATCACCTTTAGAACATGGTGCTTTGCTTTATGAGGTTCTTCAAAAGAAATTTTCAAATTTAGTTTAATTGTAACTGGTAAACCATATTTTTGTGCTTCTTAAGTAAAGTAGTGTACAAAAATGAATATTGCTGTTATTGGAGTTCAGTATGGGAATGTCTTGAATTACTCATGGAGATTTTCTCCAAGAGAATAATTGTTGTCTGGAAGGCTGTGGCTGCAGTCTGTGCTGTGTTAGGCAGGAAATGCAGAGCTGTGCATGAAGAGTTGGCTTGGGGTGCAGCTCAGATTGGCCTCACCCAACCCAACTGTGCAAGGGACTGGAGCAGATGGTCCCTTCACCTGGCTGCTTCCCAGCCCATCCCCTGTGACCCGTGCTGTGAACATATTTCTGCTAGGTGGAGTGTCACCAGGCCTTCTGGGGACACCTGGCAGCTTTCACTGATTTTAGCATGACATTCAATACAGCACAAAATTGGCTGAACTATGTCTGCCTGATTTGGGACAGTCAGGCCTAGTGTTACTTTGGTAATTTCAGTAGAATTAAGAAAAATTTGAGGTAGCAATGCTTTAGTACATCCATGCAGGGGATTCCCAGGCCAATGCTGAGATGTACGAGGAGCTCTGTTAGCTCCACATTGTTTGATTATGTCATAAAATGTATGAATTACACCTTAGATGTCTAACAGGAAAAATGGGTAGAAGAATATTAAGTCAAATGTACAGTATCACTTGAGCTATCTAAACCATGCTTTTACAAATTCCAAGACTGTTTAAAATAGATTACTTTTAAGTTATAATGTATTATGAGATGACTTTTAAAACCCTGTTCTTTTTCAGAACTTGTAATACAGATGAGTTAGCACGGTCGTGAAGGTGAAAACAATTTCATTGAGTTTGGGATTTTTTTGATCTTTGGCTTTTTTTGTGGAAGACAAAGAAGCTTACTAATAAGCAAATATTGATGACTCCATCTGTATTTTAAAAAGTCTCAGTAATTTCTTTTAATATGGACATTTTTACTAATCAGAGATCAATTTATGAAGTTTGTTTCTATTTTAATTTAGTAGTTACTGATTTACTTTTTAAAATTAGTAGCTTGACATTAAACATTAGATTCTTATTTATATTTCCCCCTGCTTTCAACTGAAGTGTGGAGGTAGAACTCCAGAAGTACTCTGTTACCTGTATTTTATGCATGAAATAACCTCTTGTGGAATTGAAATTAAAGTTTTACAAACAGTAGGCTCTAAAATTGCGTGTATGGAGAGATCTGCCCATGTTTGGGTTGGTTGTTGTGGTAGATGCCTGTAGGATATAAGCATTGATGGGACAGTTAAAAACCAGTTTTGTTACTCTCTTACTGATTGATTGAGGAAAGTAGTTAATAATTTTAGGAAGGAATAATTTCTATTTTATTATAACTTATTTGACCATACACCATGCCACAAGGGCAGTGTAATGATACTAAGGATTTATAGTATGGGAATTCTAGATTAGAATTACAAATTGAGTGTTTGTTTTTGAATGGTGGAGAGGAATTGCAGTGCTTTGCTCCCTGAGACCTTTGTCCTGTCAGGCACATGCTCTGTGTGCAGGTACATACCCATTCTGAGTCAGCTGGGTTTTATCCAGAATCTTGAAGTGCCACGGACTAAGTCTTGAAATACTCTTAGAATTTCAGATCTGTGGCATGGGAGTATGGGCAATCCATCATGTTGTAAAATAATGACTGTCTGTCAGTAGGAAACTACACAGTTAATGCAGCCTTGACTGTCAGTAGGAAACTACAAAATTAATGCAGCCTTGATTCTTAGGCACTTTTTTCTCTCTCTATAACATTTGAAATTCTCCTCATTTGAAAGCAAATTACAAAAGATGAAGTTGTAGTTAGCTGGCAGCAGTGATTATGTTGTTATTTTCAGTTACATGCTATTTTGTTAGATTGAAATCAAAGAATTTTTCCTTTTTAAATACATTATCCCTGCTTGTTCCTGAGAAAATGATGAGTCATAGAATGGTTGGGGTTGAAAGGGACCTTAAAGATTTCCCTGTCCCAACTCCCCCTGTCATGGGCAGGGGCACCTTCCACTGGAAGTTGCTTACCTACAGCTCTGTGTACAATATACATCTTAGAATAGGGACAAACGAAGCATAAATGTAAAAGTAATTTTCTTACATTTCAGTTGGCCTCTAGAGCCTCCAAGCAAATTCTGCTTCCACCCTGTGTGGTTTTGTGGGTACCATGATAGAAGAGGTTCCAGATCCTCCCTACATCTCACAGTAAATTTCAGCTAAAATGTTTTCAACCAAGCACTGTGACATTGACTTCAGCAAGGCCAGGCTTTGCCAGGTCAAATGCCTCCTCCTGGGCATAGTTCAAACTCCCTTCTTCTGCAAGATTGTCTGCTTTACATATAAACAGGTCTCTGATTATTTATTAAGAAGAATTACAAACTGGTTAAAAGCAGAATATTTCAAGCTGCTGAACATAGACAAGTTCAGTGGAATTTAAATTGTTGAGGTTCAGTTCAAGACATTGTAAGTCGTTTAAAACGCAAATTTATTTTACTATTCAGATTTTAAAAACCCAGTTGGAGTTCATCTTGTCTAAAATAATATTGGGAAATAGAAACATTGTTGAGAAAATGGGAGGTATCTCCCAGTGGCTGCATTTGTTCTGTAAAAATAAATGTTAAAAATTTTTCCATTTATTTGCTGGAGTTACTTAATACTTTGTTGAAAGGAATTTTATTCCATAAATTGCTTAGGTCACTTCATTTGTTTTGGGAATTGTTACTGATTTTTATGTGGTTCCAGTTAAATTCAGCTGTAAAGTCATGTTCTTCATTTTAAGGAAAGAAAAAAAGATTCGAGTTCCTGGATTTTGTAGATGAAAACCATATCCATTTTTATAATTGTCCCCAAAAATTAAAAAGATCAAGCATTTATTTGTTTTTTAAAGAAAATTTCATAAAAAGTCATGCCTTGTACTTTACGTGACCTCTTGTAATGTGAAATACGAAGCATTCTCAGCTACTAACCAAAATAAACCCTCTTCATTTAAAAAGATCAAACATTTATTAGTAATAATAATTTTTTTACTTCAGTGTGTTATTATTAATTCTTTTAAAAATCAGTGTTTAGCTAGTACCTGAAAATAATTTTTCAGTTCTATCTTTGCATCTGAGCATGTTTAGGTTTTAAATTTATTTGCTATAAGATAGCTTGATTAACATAGCTGCCCCGAGAGTGTTCAATTTCAGATTTTAAGAGTCAACAAATATTAGAAGTGTTGAAAGGATTTAATTATGTATACATTATGTTTTTCTGAATCTGGATTTTGAGCCAAGAGGGCCGAAAGTTTATTTCTCTCAAGACGAATTGTTCAAATGCAGAAGGAAAAGAATAATAGTTTCTGTATTTGTGTACCTTACTTGGTCTTTGTCTAGGATCTGTGAAAGCTAGAAGTTCTGCAAACATGCTTTTGCAACCAAAAAGTGTATTTTAACAAAACAAGGATAAGAAAACCACTTTAAATTTTTTTTTTATGGATTGAACTGCTGTTTTTGAAGCACTGACATTGAGATCATTCCACTGTCAGATATGGCTGTTCTCAGCTGCTGCCTTGTAGCAGTTCTGCCAGCAGGAGCTTTGCTGTGCTGCATAGCACTTTACACAGAAGTGTGTTATCCCCCATGTACAAGTGAACATTTCAAATGTTACTCAGCATTTCTTTGGTGGCAGTCACGTTTTCCTCTCTTTGTGTTGTCCTCCATCTACTTCCATATTTTCACCTCTTTCCTCCTTCTGTCTTACCCTGTGAGTCACCATCTGTAATGTCACACTGTGATTTGCTGTCACACATGCTTTCTCTGCTTTCTTCTTTCTTTGTGCTGTGCCTCACAGAAACTTCTCAGACTGGGTTTTTCATGGTGCTGCAGCTCACATGCTGGACCAGAAGGTTGATTGTCTTTTCTCTGTTGGAGTAAGCACCAAGCAGGAAAAGGGCTGCCAGGTGTTTCCTACATTGCATGAAAACTCATGGATGGTGTATTCCCTGTCCTGCACTGAAGGAAGGCCACATTATAAAAAGTCAGGATTGTGATTCAGGGGATGGCTTTTCACTCCTTTTAAGTTAGGGATGACAGAGTCAAGACAAGCTCCTGCTTCATTCCTCCTACTTTGCCTGCCTACCTTGAAAAGAGGACTCAACACCTGATGTATGCCTGTCTGGTGGGTGAAGAAAGACGGTGGCATGACCAGCATAGGATCAAGGAAGGAGTGGGAATGAGCCAGGAGTTCCTGCCGGGCCATCTCCTGCTGTGAGGAGCTCTGGCTGTCGGCAGCAGGGGGATGTTGGAACTGCGGCTCTCGCCGGCAGAGTCAGAAGACTGGGTAGGAGTTGTCAAACGTGTCACTTGAGTAATGCTGTTGTCATTCACAACCAGCCACAGAATAACAGCTCCTGAGTTTGGCTCCTTTTCAACAGTGCTGGTTGTCAAGGGCCAGTTCAGGGAGGATTTCAGAGGTGACTGTAGTTAACTCTCTTTAAGACATGATTTTGATGGAATGCCCTTTGTACTGGAAGATTATTTCGTTATTCTTGTAATCTCTTTCCTTCTTCAGGTCTGTTTTCTTTAGCACATGCATGGTTACTTTGTAATTTCTGAAGCAACGGTGTATTACAGGTTGGTTTAATAACTCTTTAAGGGGATATATTTTTCTTGAATTTAATTTAAATGTGTTCTTTAGTCAGAGAAGTGATCTATCTTGTGAACATGAGTAACATAATTATTCTACCTATAATTAATTAAAGGTGGGATGTACTTACCTGAACATTTTATTGTCTTAGGACAGTTCTTCTGCTTTATTGAAATTACACTTTAACAAGTTGGTGTTTTTCTTTACATGTACTCAAAGCAAGTGTATGGCTGACTAAAAACTTCTGTTAGTTTCAGAGTGGATTGGATTAAAGATTGATTGCTACAAACAGACCCAGTTCTTCATCAGTGAAAAGCTGGTGCTACGCTAAGGATACACTGCCCTATTGTATCTCCCTCCCTCTTCAAATGATTTTAAACTGTTTCTGATAAACCCTCTGGCCACTTATTTTCCTTTATCTACTATTAATTTGTATTTTCTGTCTTTGCTTGTGTTTTTTCATACTATTCTCTATTCACACATAGCAATTTGTTTTCCCTTTCCTGTATTTTGTTTTGTTTTTTTCTTACAATTCTCTCTGAAGTGTAGGGATAAATTACAAAATGTTGCTTCTAAGCAGAAAAGCATTTTATATGGTGCTATCTGCAGAATGATCCCTTCTAAACTGGGACATTTCACCAGCTGCTTTAATGCATCAGGTATCAGCAGTTGAAAAAGTCCTGAAACTTTAAGCCATTTGTTGGTTATTAATTTAGTACCTTGTTTTGTCTCTGTGTGTGCCTTTCTGTACTGCTTGAGTACTTCATCCTTCTGTACGGACTTCCTTATGTTTGTTTGTACTGCGTTTAACACATGGAGCAAACCCTGTCTTTAGAGGGCAATAGCTGTAGTTAGTGGTGTCTTTGGCCATAAATACTGTCTTTTAGAAGAAAGATGGTTAACCTTCTTGTGGAATTTTTTTTCTTTTTCACTCTCTTGGTGGTCTGTGTTAGAGTATTTTCTATTGTAAAGAAACTAAGAGAGTCATGACTTGCTTCCTCTGTATCATCAAAACAAGAAGTGCAAAGGAGCTTTGCTATCATTTTTTGTATCTTCTGATAGACATTGAAAGTATTCAGCACAGTTGTTACAGTCGTAGTTAAAGATTTTATGAACATTTGTTTGCCAACTTCAAATTGATATTTCTGTATTTAAATACAGTACATTTTCAGCTTGAGTGTTTTTTAATTTCTTAGCTTCTCTAGGCTAATAGGGGCATACAGAGAAAAACAAAGTTGTCATGTGTGTCATAATGTCAAAAACTGAAAATTGTTCCTTAAATCTGGTGCATGTTTTAGACTGGATTTGGGTGCTTTCATGTCCTGTTGCCTGCAGTGGAAACTGAATGCTGTGCATCAAAGTTGAATTATTTCATATATTTCCTTGGAAATTACCCAGAACCATCCAGTAAGAGACTCTTGCAAAAAAAGCTTTGTTTATGTATTGGAAGCTATGAGTACTCATATAAGATTGTGTTTTAAAAGCTAGTGCATTTTTTTTTTGTTGAAATAATACTGGGTTTTGAGGCCTCATGAATACTTTAGTCTTCTTGTCTTGTTGAGATCATTGTTCTGAAAGTTTTGATGCATAGCCTTAATTTGGGTGAAGAGTTCAAAGTTTTCAAATAAAAAAAATTCCTGCCATTTATGCTGTGTCTCTCTTGACATCTTTTCTGGACAAGCTTTGAGAAAAAGGCTAAGTAAATATAATAGCTTCATGCTTTTTTGCAAGTTAGACAAAAGCTGGGTCTTTGGAACAGGATGTGATTGCTTTGAACGTGCCACAACTCGCTGTGTACACCTGGGCCAGGGATTTTTGTACCCTTCAGGTGAGGAAAACACTCAGACCTCTGGTATGATCTGGTGGGACTGGGCCCTTATTGTGCTCCAGCTCTGCTGTTTGTAAATGGATGGTATTTGCCAGGGTAATTGGGATGCTGAGAACACAGACATGGACAGGGATCAGTACAGTTTGCTGCTCTTTGCTGGTCCCTTTTCATAGGGGCATAACTTCCCTCTAGCACTTTTCTTTTGGGAGGGCTGCATGCCAGGTGTTTGTGAGTTCAGAAAATGATTAACACCTACTTTTCTCTATGTTTTATGTGTTATGCATTTTGAGCAGTCCCTGAAGTGGAATCTGCATTAAATATCCTGAACACGATTGAAGCATGTTTGAATGAAAATGCAGTAGTGTCTTTTTTTGTGTCTTGTAGGAAGAAAAGGCTTCTCTCCTTCATCGTACTCAGGAAGAAAGGAGAAAACGAGAGGTAAAGTAGCCTATAAGCGTTTGCCTGCCCACTGAATTTTTGTTTGGTTGCATTTACAGTGCAAAGTACTTCTGCTGCAGTTGTACTTGGTTCAGCAATGTTTTCTTCCAGTTTGCAAGGACTGTGTAGTCTTGAAGTGTGCTTTATTTGGCAAAACAATTAGAGTGCTTTAAGTTGTTCCTTAGAAGTGGTTTTCATCTCAAAAGAAGATAAGCATGCACTGGGTGCAAAGAGAAATTTCCCTTTTATTTTGGTGTTTATTGGATCTAGTCTTTGTTGAGAAAAGATAAGGGTTTAGCTAGTAAATTGCAAATTTTACCTTATCCATAATGTACTATGGGTTGGGCTCAGCAAACTTTCTTCTGCTCTTGCTTCTGCTATGATTTCTTGGCTGACCTGTAGTACTTCACTTCCGCAGTGTGTGCCTCAGTTCTGTGAAGGTAAAAATCAGAACAGTGATTCTTGAATGCTTTGGAAAGTGCTCAAGTGCTTTGAAATCACCTGATGATTAAGGAGCAATGAGAAGCTGATGCGTGAGGCTTTAAGCAACCTTAATATTGGTTTGTAATGGAAGCTTACTGCTCTGGAAAATTCAGTCTGGAGTAATGCAGAAGAGGAATAGGCACTGAAATGAAGAACCCAAAATTTAGTAGTGCAGAATTTGAATCAATATGTCATTTTCCCCCCACCCCTCCCATATAAGTTGAAAAAACTTTGTTGTTAAATACTGATTAAAAAAGATGACTATGCAGGTTTCATGTTCGTGAAGGAAACAGCTCTTGGCCCTTAAACGTGTGTTTGACCCATGCCAGATGAAGCACAAGTTCTGCAGTGGCTCCTTAGTTTCTATGGGTAGTTACTGCTTTTTTTTCTCTCCAATATGGCTGTGTAGTTATGGACTAAATTCAAGCATGAAAGTACCAGGATTTCACCCATTCGTACAGCATTCCCTGTTATGAATCAGCTTTATGATCAATGAGTCCTTAGCAACATATGTAAAAATTCTTCTTTGTGGTCCATAAACCCATTCAGTTGCCTGGCTCTCTCCTTTGCAGGGCCAGTGCAGAGCCATACACTCATCCCAGTGGAGGTACACACATGCACACAATGATTTGCTGTGGCATGGAGCACATTTTCACCAAATGAATGACTCCTCTGAGAATACAATCAGCTATGGCTTTTAAAAACTGCCTGTAGCAGAATCTTAGCAGTGACCTCAGACTTAAAACCTTTGCAGTTAGGAGTCTCTAATTGATAATTATGTGTTCTGAGATAAAACTGGTACCTAGAGAGAAGGAGAAGTTTTCTGTATTTTCTTTGAGCCTTAGATTATGGTTTTGAAGAGACACTTCCTCTCTGAAACTATCTTCTGATTGCACTTTTACTGTCAATACTTTGGAGAGAGAAATACCCTTTAGCCTATCAAAATTGTGATTTTGGTCCATGATTTAGAGGCAACTAGAGTTTTCAAAAATCTCCTTATTCAGATAAGTTGCTTTAAGAACCTGGGTTTTCCAAGAAAAATAAAAGTGGCCTTGGATAGCAGTTTTGTCTGGTGTTCTCTCTAGTCAGTTCAAGTCATGCTTTTAAGTTGGATGTGTCTTTATAGGACAGTAAATTGAAAAGCAAGATTCTGGGACTTGAAAGTTTATTTGAATTTTCCAAAAGTATTTAAATGAAATTTATGAAAACATTTTGATGTTTTGTTTTGCCTGATGACCCTTAGAATTATAGGTTCAATATAGTTTAAGGATTGATTAGGTTAAAATTTCTCTTTTTAAAGCAGGCTTCTTGATCCTTGTACTTTTCCTTCAGCCATTGCTTTGTAGCTCTAGGTTCATGAACAACTCTTTATTTCCCCTCTTTTATTCCCTAACAAACCACATGGACATTGTTAGAAATATAATGACAGTAGCCATTTCCCAGAGATATTTATTATAATGGGATATGCTCAGGGTGTTGTCGGGGAACCCTCCAAGACTTTTTTCCATAGCATCTCAAGCAACCTGGCTTTCAGTTCCTCCAAGCCATTGTAAAGGGGTGATTTTTACTACTCTTTCCATCTACTGAGGAAGATGTCATAAAAGGATTCACTAGATATGTTTGGTTTGGAAATGAGAATAAGAATTTTTATTAATTTCTATATTTTGCTCCTGGATCACAATGAGCTTTTAAACCACATTATCCTTTTGACAGAGGTACTCTCTCCAAAGAACTGATATTTTTTTTTGTTTTCCCCACATGTAAACTGTGCTAGCATCATAAAGCTTTTATTTTATTTGAATGAAAACAAATAAGTGGGTTTCTGCTCCATGCAGAAGGAGGAATGATATCACTAAATTTGATGAATCCTTCAACATTTTTCAATATTAAGACTTAGTCTAATAAAATGCATTAACAGTAAAGTAATGTGAAGTAATAAAATATTTATGTTGATTTCTGTAGTATTACATACTTACTAAGTATTGAAGATTCTTTTGCAATATTTAATGGTAAATTTGCATTTAAAAACATAAAAATCATTCTCATTGATCTATGTGTATTGGACACGAACATTACAATAATTTATTTTACTAACGATTACTGCTTCGTTTTCATTAAAGGGCCATATTGAATACAAATATATTTGATAAAATGGGAGAAATGAGAGTCTGTCCTATGGTGTTGATTTCAGTTTTCTTGCTTTGTTTTACAGGAGGAAAGGCGGAGGCTGAAAAATGCAATAATAATCCAGTCATTTGTAAGAGGGTACAGAGACAGAAAACATCAAGTCAGTACCTGATTAATTAGGAAGATGCTAAATAGTTTTGCTGAAAATGAGACTTTCTAGTAATAAATAATGCCATTGAAAAATCACTTTGAGTATTTGAGAAAGTGGAAGTTCTTTTTTCCCCTTTTGACATTTTTGTTTCAAACTCAGTATTTTAGTAAACAGATGGATGTTCTACAAAGTGTGGATGTGACTGGACCTGAGTGGGATCCTGTGATGTTTTTTTAGCTGATAAATTGGATAAAAACCATTAGGTATTTCACATACCAGTGGACCTTTTAAATTTTTTTACAGTATGGCTAAGGTGGTAGCTGGAGTCAGTTGTTCTAAGTTACTGTTGGGTAGATTCTTCTAAGAAAGAGTTTTGTTTAAGTTTGTTAATTTGAGTAAACTAGATTAAAATGTTTCATGTGATAATGCTTGATAAGCAACGGATTTGTTGCAACTGTATTTTTTGAGTTACAGAATGGAGTTATGGTTTCAATTCTGATATTGTGTATATTTTGATCTCTTAACAAATACGTGTTGTATCTGTTTTACTGCTTTTCAACCTCGATGGATGGGAGACTGAAATTTTGCATCTCTGTTTAAAATCATAACCATTACTGATACATTGATGCATGTTTTGTTTTGAAGTACTCTATCCAAAGAAGTGAATTTGATCGCTGTGCTAATTTGGCCCAGTCTGGAGGAACCTTTTCCACTGCAAATGGAGCAAATTTGACTCTTTTAGTTCGCCAGTTACTCTTTTTCTATAGGCAGAATGAGGATTCAAAGCGTTTGGTGAGTACTGTTTTATGTACTTTGATCCGTGGTACTTGCACTTCATGCACTTTTAGAGTAGTGTTTCACCTGAAAGTGCTCTTTTCACTGCCCTCTGCTGTTTTTCATTTAGTCACAATAACTTAAAGCTAGATTTTACAGGTGTGTGTGCCCACACACATACATAGTATGTGAAATTAAGCCTTGAAAAATCCTGTGTGTATTATTCACAGTAAGTTTTTAAAAGTAATATACTTCTGTTAGGATTTTAATTTTTAGACAGTATTTTTGCTTAGCCCCATGGTCATTCCCAGGGTGTTTGGATGATATTTTTTTCAGTACTGTTTAGTATTGCTGGCATATAAATTTCAAAGTCACTGCCAGCTTCACAAATGTATGAGTAAGTGTGATTCATAGTAGCTTTTAATAATAGACATTAAAGAATTGTGGCTGTTTAAAAACAAAAAATAGCAGATGGTGGAACTGAGTCTTATCTTTGAAAGATTAGTACTAGTGGTCATGGGGTATATAATGAGTATCAATTTTTTTTCGTCTCAGCTGAACGTGATTCAGTCTGAGTTTGTGTTTTTTAAGTCCTCCAAAGGTATCCACAACAGCATTGAAATATTACTGTCTGAGTTGCCGTAGATGATAGAAAATGTCATTATAAACTGCAAACTTGTGTGTATCTTGTTGCAGGTATGGATGTGTCAGAATTTAATTAAACAGAGTTCTCAGTTTGTTAAGCAACTGGATGGTCCAGACAGACTTACTTGCTTATTCCAAATAAAAAGACTGTTGGGGCTTTGTTGCAGGTAATTTCTTTTTTTCCTATGTGCTATTATGTAAAAAGTGTTCAGAAATTATGTTGGGCACTTACTTGTTTCTTTTTGTGTGAAGTATTAAATGTACATTAATTTTAGGTAGAGGACTGTTCACAGTGTTGTTTTATATTATGTGTCAGCCACGGTATAGGATACCTGTTCATATGTGGAACAATTAAATGTTCTTAAGCTCTGTTGGCTTTCAAGTTCAACATGTGTTTAAGGGATGCTCTCCTAAGATAGGCCTGAGTATGTTCTTAACTGTTTTTGTAGAGTGATACCATTGGCAATATTTGTGGAAACCAGGTTTTCTTGGGAACTGATAGTGTTTAGATATTATTATCTGAAGTAGATAATTGATCCATGGATATGCTTTGGATAGATGTTGTTTTAAAACTAATATAATTTAATATGCCTTTCCTCACTCTGTATTTTGAACTGAAGGCATATTAAGCAATTACATTATTTGCTTAGCATTAAATTCATTATTTGTAGTGGGAGGATCACAGGAAGGTAAATCTGTCGAGGTGACCTGAGTATCTGGCAGCTATTGTTATTCTATTATTAGAAAACTATGTATTCTTATCAATAATAGGGACTAGTTACACTCTGCAGAGCTTTAAAATACTTGTTTTTTAGAAAATGGCGTCATTTAAGTCACTGAAGATTGTAAGTCTGTAAACTCTATGTATGATAAACAGTGACACCAGATAGTAAAGAAGACTTGAGTGGTGGATATTAAATAATGTCCATGTGCACTGGGACACATCTGTGGTGTCATTACATGGAATTGTACCTTTTCACTACAATGGAAATTGTGTGTTTGCAAATGCAGCTTTTAATATGGATGGGGAATAAAGCACATTGTTAAGGCAAGTCAGCCCATACACATCTCACGCTAAAAAAATACTTTGAATTCTAAACAGGCTCTTAATCATCATAATTTCTGTGGTTACTGGTAGCTGTTACATAAGCAACTTGTTAAAAGGGTAGGAGTGGTTGTAATTTTTTGTAAGTTTTAATATTTCAGTCTGTAGTCACAGATGTATTGTTAGTTATACACATGATGTTCCCTAGCACCTCTTCCCAGCCCTTGTTGCTCTGGGGCTTTCATGGGGCTTTCTGGGGCTTTCAATGGGGCTTCATTTTTAATATGGTTAGTGGTACATGTTGGTAAAACATACTCTTATAATCTCTTCCAGTTTATGCAGTAGACCTCCAAATTTTCAAATCACTTAGAGCAATAATTTAGTAGGATTTAAAGGTAGCATGCTTTACTTGTAGATATCCTAAAATGAGGAGTTATTATTTTAAAGATGCCATCAAAAAGATGTAGCTAAACCACTGGAAGTGTCTGGAAACCATGTAGATAGAAATAAATTACTTTAAGTAGATAGAAATAAAATATTTAAGGTGAATGTGTGGTGAAATACGAGAAATGCCTTGTTAAATAATTTTAATTTTATTTATAGGCTGCTGCAAAATTGCAGTGATGACAGTCTGAATGTTGCACTTCCTATGAGAATGCTTGAGGTATTTTCATCTGAGAATACATATTTGCCTGTTTTACAAGATGTCAACTATGTGACATCATTAATTGAACAAATTTTGCACTACATGGTTCAAAAAGGTGAGTAGCTAGAAACCAGAACTTTTGGGAAATAATCAAAAATTGAATGCCTGAAGCCCATATTGTTTAATCAAATTTTTGTCTTCGCCACAGACACTAAAAGTGCTGCATACACTAACCTATACATTAGATGAATGTTGTCCTTGTAATAAGGTCATGGCTTGAGAAATTACTGCTTGATTTCTTTGGAAATTCTGTTTATAAATTGGGTATCTACTGAGTCATTTAAACAGACCTGTAGCACAGATTTTGAGAGTAGGTGGATATTGCCTAACAAATGTTTTATTCCAGCACCTGTTTAACACACTCACATGGACACACACACTTGGCAGATCTAAGCTTCAGTTTTGTAAAAGCTGGTCATTGTGTTGCAGTTCTGTTCTCTGTAAATGTTAATATTCATTATTATTCTAGATTGGCATTATCTTTTCATCCTGCTAGCACTCAGGCAGTTTAGCAGAGATGGTGGCCGGGCTTTCATTTCTCTCCTACCATCATCAGCAAAACTGTTTGTTAGACTGTAGTCAGTGACACCTGTGCAAACAAACCAGAAGTTAATGAATTGGATGGTTAGCATCAAAATGATGTTTAGTTACAAAGAAACTTTATTATTCTGGAAATGTCCAAAATAATTTTTCATTTTTGATATGATGGCTTGAGTTTTCAAAAATTGTGGGTTGTGAGAAAAGACAAAAACATTTTGAAATAAATCTCTTGGATCCAGCCTCTTTGGTATAAAATGCAGAAAGAGCATCTTCCAGTCACTGGTTATTGGAATATGTCTTTATAATATTTAAAGTACATTCAGTGGACTTGACTGCCTAATCTTGTTACTAAGGACTGTGTGTTGAAGTCACTATGAAAATAAAAAAAGATTGTTATTGTAGCACGCTTATTTTACTTGCCTTGGCATAAAACTGTATGTTTGTCTCATTGGTTTTTATATAATAAATATGTCTTCCAAAATGTGTGGATTTGTTCTTTCAGTGTAATAGTCTGTCCTCAAAACTGATATATGAAAGTTCAAGATTATAGAATCATAAATGTTCCACTAAAATTTAGATTTCTTATTAGTTATAATGAAAACAAAAAGAAGTGGTTTTGTGTAACTGCAGATGTTCTGTCTCCTAGTAATTTTTGGTGCTTACTTGTAAAGAATCTGTTACCAGTTTTCATTAGTGTATGTTTTTGGGTATAATTTACCTTCCATGTCTTTCTGGTCAGCATTGCTAAGTCATTCCTTATGGAGACTTCCGCTGTGAGAAGTTAGGTGGTCCCTGAGAGGGGTTCTTAGACTGGACACTCAATAATGTGACACTGTTTATGCATTTACAGTGTTCCTGCAATTGTGGAACTTGTATCTTAGTTTGAGAGTTCATTGAGCATGAAGGAAGTTGATTTAAGAAGAATGAAATCATGTGGTTCCATTTGTAGTTCAGTGAGACAAAAAGAAATGACTCTCTATGCCTGTCTTTATGACATGGGTGATAATGCATTTTATTGTTGTCTGAGAGAGCCCTTTTCTGGCAGCGGAGGTTGTATTCTTCAGCCTGCTAAGGCAAGGTGGACACAGAATTGGGACATTCTGCCAGCAGGCCTCTTGCCTGTATGATGCAGTCGTGTTTTGGAGTAGGGTGGGAAATTGTTCATTTCTGGAATGGTGGAAGGACAACATGACTAGAGTCACTTAAAGGAGAAGAGAACATCTTTTTCATAAATCATTATTTTAAAAATTGAATTACTTCATCAGCAAGAGTTGATTGATCTTTGGAAATCAAACTGGCTCTGAATATGGTTATCTATGAATGATTTTATAATGTGATGTTTCCAAAGAGATTACTGATATAGCCTGTTGATTATGTGAATGTGATTTGGACTATTGTAAAATGTCTTCCTAAGTCAAGTTTCACGTTATAAAGTTACATATTACATATTACAAAGTTACATATTACAATTATAAAGTATTTCTCAACTTAATTTGTCTTGTTTTATATGGAAAAGAAAAATATTGCATTGTTAGTAAATGATTTTTTTTACTTGCAGGCTACTACAAGTCGCTTTATTTGTTAATTAACAATAAGCTTCCCTCAAGTATTGAGTATTCTGATGTTTCTCGTGTCCCTATTGCAAAAATACTTCTGGAGAATGTTCTGAAGCCATTGCACTTTACGTATAGCTCCTGTCCAGAAGGTGCAAGGTATTTAAAGCTATTTTTAAAGTTTTTAAAACTAAAAACTTTAAAGTATTTTTAAAGTACACATTTGTGTACTTATTTGCTATAGTCAGAGGTGCAGTTTGTTGTTGTCTAGTGTCCAGCCATTCTTTCAGTGCATTTTGTTGATTTATTTGTACAGTAATGATTTTTTGATAACACTCTACATCACTGAAGCAAATGTAGTTTCAGGTGTGTTTAAGAAAAAGGCAATAAAATGC
Source organism: Anthoscopus minutus (assembly GCA_013399455.1). Lineage (NCBI taxonomy): Eukaryota > Metazoa > Chordata > Aves > Passeriformes > Paridae > Anthoscopus > Anthoscopus minutus. The sequence goes on from VWYI01040969.1 coordinate 61,786, forward strand.
TGAATGCTGCAATAAACAGGGCTCAGAGAATAGCAGGTATCAACAGTACATAGGAATGAGGGTGTGGAAAATTTAGATGACAACAGAGATGCAGCTAAGGGTAGATGAAAAGAATTTTAGAGTTCAAAAGAACTTTGTGACAGATAGGCTGAGGTTTATAGAGAGAAATTACTAAAGCAGCTTACAAGCAGATAGGGTCAGGTATGTAGATAGAGGCAACATAAATTCAGGTTGTATCAAATGCACTAGTGTTTTTTGTTACGATAGGATTTTGTGTAAAAGATTTTTTTTCTTCATTATTATAAAAAATGTTTTTAACTTCAGAATAGTTTTCTTCCAGTTCATGAAGAGTTTAAAGGATAAAATTGCATGTAACATCATCAGGAAGAGGATTTAATATAAGAAGTTAATTTTTGAGAAATCTTAGAAATTTGATGTACTAGAGTACATCATGGAGTTAATGGAGCACATCTTTGCAGTCCTCTTGATGGATGTGATCATGCTTGTAAAATGATCTATTATTCCATTGTTAAAATGGTAGGAAATTTTACCTAAATTTTCTATAGTAACAATTTTTCTTCCTTTCAGGCAGCAGATTTTTGCAGCCTTCACAGAGGAGTTTCTGGCAGCACCTTTTACAGATCAGATATTCCATTTCATCATTCCAGCGCTTGCTGATGTGCAGACCATTTTCCCTTATGAACTTTTTCTGAATGCACTATTGTTAGCAGAAAGTGGATGTTCAAGGAGAAGTGATCAAGCCCCATGGCTTTTCTACTTTGTGTTAACAGTTGGAGAAACATATTTGGGTGAGCAAGCTGAGTGAACAATTCATTGTTTTTTTCATGCTGGAATTAATATGTTACGTATTTCCTCAACATGTTTCATTGCCAAGTATAAAGGACAATTTGTGGATAAAAGTGTTGGTGAGATCTGTTTTATTACCTATTCTTACCCTTTTCATTATAAAAATGCACTAATTTAATAAGATTTGACATAACTCGTTTTGGTCAGGTATTTCTGGTAAACTGTTTCTTCTAGCACATTGTGATCTCGCTAATGATCTTTTGTTTCAATGTGTGTGCTCTAGGATCCCTTTCAGAGGAAGGACTTCTTGTGTATTTGAGGGTACTCCAAACTTTTCTCTCTCAGCTGCCTGTGTCTGCTGCTGGTACAAATTGTCAAGATGCAAACAGCGATTCTGAAGATGAGGATGAAGAGATCAGTAAAATGACAACTACACTGGTAAGCAGTGCAGAATTCCTGTGAATGGATTTGTACTGCAGCAGCAGCAGCTGCTAGGCAAAAACGTGATCACTCTTAAGTCCAGTATTTTCCTGTAGGTGAAGAACCTTTTTGCTTCTTAAAACTTGGTGACTGTTCACTGAAAGCAAATGGAACTGATTGTTTACATTAAAGCAAACTCCTTAGTATAATAATAGAGCCTAAACTACGCAGCATGTCTCTAAAAATACAAAGCTTTTATTTAAAAAAAGGCTTAAAATTGCCTTTTTAAATTTGTATTTTACAGAGATTTTCCTGCTCTGAATTCTGTAGATCCATGATGATGCTGAGAAATCATGAAATATACTGATACTCCAACTTAGTATTTTCCTTTAACTACAAGTTAACTACAAGTTCAACTACAGTCTTTATCCTGTAGAATAGGTCTGTATATACCCATTAACTCAAAAGCCCTCGAAGGGAAACACCTGCTTTCTGTAGTCATACATAGAGAAACAGTTATAAATACAGCTTCTTCACTTTTGTTTAAACTTATAAACAGAATAAATCTATGCTAACTTTAGCCTCCTGCTACTCATATCAAGGCTTTGACTAAGTTGGACGGATGTAAATTCAACAGTTTCTTTTAGAATCTTTTAGAAGACATAGCCATTCAAAGGACATTGTGTGCATGCTTTCCTTATAGAATGTGAGAAATTTCACCATATGTAAAGTTCATTAAAAAAAACAACTTAGGAAGAGCCATGCTGTCATGGAGTACTTGCAGTATTGTCCTTGAGTTTTTTTAGGTGCTGCATGCTACTTTCACAACAAAATCTTAACCAGAATAGTATGAATAAAATTCTTTAATTTGCCAGGCACACACACTATGTGCAGTATAAATATTGGCAGATTTTATTTGTGGCTTAGAGACTGGTGATGCTTAAGGGGTGATTAGGTAAAAACAAAGCAGTAATTTCTGTTCACACATAACTTAACACTAGTTCATAAATTAGAAAAAAAAAACCTGTTCTGAGGAGGCTTTCTATAATACTGTTTATTGCAATATGTTCTTTTATGTGTTTCTCGTGTGATTTTTTGTATGTATTCTGTATTTTCATGCCTGCCTGTTTTAAAAAAAAAAAAAAAAGAAGGAGGTGAGTGAGAGGAGAACCTCTCTTTCTTAAACATTTATAACTGTCTTTCAGTGAGCCTGACAACTTGCTCAGTTGGGGGCAAGATAAAGATAGGAAATTAGGAAAAGCAAAGGTTGAGATGGACTCAGCTGAATGCCAAGAGAAAGCATTCCTCTTCACACACTGCTGGTACTACCCAGCCATGTACTGACCACCCTGAACTCTGTTGTCATTTGTTAACCCAAGAATTGTGAATGTGAAAGTACTTCTTGTAAAGGAATTGAGAGTCAACATTCTTTTGTTGGTTTCAGGTCCAGTGCTGACTGATTTCAGTGGAGATTATTATTCACGTGTTTTATGCCACTAAATGATTTTTGCCTTATTTGTGTGCAAGTGTTGCAGAGCATATTTATAGTAAAGGCAGTATTTCTATTGGCCTCAGTGAAGGATGAATGCCAAAGCACAACACTTACCTGCCTGGAGCTTTAAGTTGGCTCTGGGATCTGGTATTTTTAAGGCTTGGATATACATATGTGCTTCTGTTTTATTTACTGTACTAGGGGACTTCATTCTAGTTAAATTTGGAAGTTTTTGTTTATAGAAAAAGGGATATCATTAAAAAACATTAAAACTCAGCTTTGCTTTGATATGTTTGTAGGGTGATGGGAGAATATCAGTCCAGTACATAACTGAGGAGTGCCTGAAGAAATTGGACACAAAGCAGCAGACAAACACTCTACTGAACATGGTTTGGAGAGATTCAGCCAGTGAAGAGGTCTTCACCATGATGGCATCAATCTGCCACACACTAATGGTACAACACCGAATGATGGTGCCAAAAGTCAGGCAAGTAGAAATAGTCATCTTGAGCTGTAGTACATCTAAAGTTAGTTTTCCTGGGTAGACTTGTTTTAAATAACTTGTGGAGGTTTTTGTGTGTTTTCTTTTACAACTAGCTGAAGTAAATCAGAATTTCAGAATTTAAAGAGTAATTTCAGGCAAACCAAAGAGTGGATTCTTTGTTTCTTTCTTTTCTTGCTGTTCACTATGCCCTCTCAAGATTCTTGGAAGCATTTTATCTGTTCCCTTGCTCAGAAGCAGCGTTGAGTGTCATTGGACTACCTTGTTTTTAAAACATTCAGTGCTATGAATTCACCAGTCTCTCTGGCTAACTGAGCATTGAAACCAACTTGTTCACACACTTCTTGCTACAAATTAGAGGAATTCCTTCCTAACTACTGAAAATTGCTGTTGTTTGGGGAGGGTTTGGCACCTGAGATGAAAGTAAAGGACATGTTCATTTGTGCAGTATTCTGTTACAAAGATTGCAAACCACAAATGTTAGAACAATGGGAGAAGATTTTTGACCTTTTTATTATCAGACTGAGGCCCATAAGTATTAACACTGTTCTGGTGCAAGTAGTTTTGAGTACCTGTGTAGTTGCTGGTAGTAAAGTAAGTATTTAGGGAATGTTGTAAACATAATTCAAACTGCATTGTAAACAGTGATACAGAAAACTAATTAGGTGCTATCTTAGCCCAATGGTGTTTATAGCTGCTAGAGGAAGTAAGATGTCAGTGAAACTGTGATTGCTCGATTAGGGTAATTAGTTCTTTGTAGACTAATTGCATTAGAGCAGGATGTGAGACCCGAAGATCATAGCAGCAGTTGAATTAGTGTGCCAGCTTTATTGTTGCAAATAGTACATTGCCTTGGATAGTAATTACTGAGCTGAAATGCATCACTGCTTTGACTGGAGGCTTGCTGGTGAGCTGTGTGGAAAAGGGTGTTTAATGAATAAAGAAGTCACCGAACTTTGTATGAGTATGGCATCTGTTTCCTCTGAGAAGCTCTGCTGGGTCTTTGCAATTTGTGATAACAAGCTGTTTATACATTGGATCAATTCAGGAGTTAGGAAAGTTCTACTCAGCATCTTCTTGTAGAAAATGACAGATTGTAACTTTTGAACAGCTGAATTTTAGAAATAAGTGATAGATATTAAGATTTCTGTGATACCTGTGCAATTGTTTTCATGGTCAAAATGAATGATTTACACAGATATTTGGTAAATTAAATTAGGTGTTTAATTACTAGTTCTGACTTAGAAGTCAGCTGTAAGCGCTGGGTTTGCCAGGGATCATCATTTCAGCAGGTATCAGTCTTTTGTCCTGTTCTCAGTGCGTTTTAGACCTGGCCTAGGTTACTGAGCAGCTATTCTAAACATAATTTTTGACTGTTTTTTGAAGGACAAATAATGCTTATTTGTATAATTTAAAAAGATAATTAAAAGACTTTTTGTCATGAAGTTTCACTTTTCTTACTTGTCTGGTGACTTTTTTTTTAATGCCCAAATAACTCTTATCAAATTTTATGATAGTCTTTTCAAAGATGCTGCACTTGCTTTGAAACTTTTAAGTTACTTAATATCCAGAGTGAAGTATATCTACTTAATAAAACCATGTAGAAATAGTTAAGCAAAAATAATTGATCTCAAATTATTTTTAATATATTCTAAGAGCTTAATAGTGCTCTTCTATTTCATGTTTGAGATCATACTGGATCAAATGGTTTGAAATAGAAGGAATTTTAAAAATAGTTTATTTAACAGCATATACATCTATAATATAAAAGAATGATAAAAACACGGGAGCTTCAAATCTGAAAAATGGGATGATAAATAGAGTAATAATTGAAAATAATTTTTCAGTAACAAGAAAACTGGACTAAGATCAACACAGGCTTTAGAAGGGAACAAATGACAAATATCTCAGTGTTGTTTTAATAGTTCTATGGTTTTTTCCTTCTTGTCCAAAGATGAGAATTTCAGAATATAGACTTGTGTCACTCTGTTAATGCTTTTTTTCTTGAGGCTTCTCAGGACTTTTATAATTTGACTGATGGTGGTGATATTGTGTGGTGTTAGGAATGTTGGTGTTCCTGAATCAGCTCAGTATTTTCCTTGGTTTTGCAGCAGAGACCAAGACCAGAGCAAGATACCCACAAGTATAGTGTAGTTTTGAAAGGAGCAAGCCTGTAAAGGTATTTTCTGATGCTCTAGACAGGGTGGTGGGATCCAGAGGTGGATAACTAAAAAAACACATTGCTTTAGATTAGTTGCTAGGAATTTTGATGGACTCTGAATAATTGTAGAAGTATGCAGTCAAGCCAAATTAAAGAAGGTCACAATACAAGAGAAACCTGACTGTAGCCTGTGTTCAGTAACCTGGATTAGAAGTGTAAAATAAAATCCTGATTGTGAAGTAGCCATTGAGAGTTCAACTTGTTTTTAAAAAGGATGGGGCTTTAATATTTTTACTATGAAGTTGGTACATATTATTTAATACAGTTGCTAAAAAAAACAACAAAAAAACCAACTTGTGTCTTGGACTGTAGTTCTCATAGAGAGAGACTTGCAAGACATTTTCCATCAAAACTATACTTTAAATAAATACTAAGATCTATTTCTGTAAAATATTGTGGGGTGTAATTTAATACCTTAGACTTCATCTTTATTACAGCTGAATATTAAGTAGTGATGGAAGTTGTGCTGGTACTGGGACGTCCATCGGTTGCTGTCAGCCTTCTGATCAGTGCCCCTGGCTTCACTGGCCTTGGGTTAACAGCTCCGTAGTCACTGTTCATCACTCCTGCTTACTTACTGTAACATTGCAAATCTTAACCTGTGGTTCAGATTTGTTTGGCAAATGCCACTCTGGTGTGATCTGAGCAGTCTGTTCATAGGTGTGCTGAGATCCTCAGGCTTTACACAGGGCTGTTGGGGTTGTTCTTTACGCAGCGTTCTGGCATTGCAGTGTTTTTCTTAAAGCCAAAATCATTGTATATGGAGTTTTAACCTTTGCTTAATGTTCTTGGTCCATTACAAACAGAAGGAGAAGCATAAGGCAGCCTAAAGAGCAGGACAGTTCATTTAGCAGTGGCTGTGCTGCTGTCTCATACCTGTGACACCTCTCAGTTCAGCAGTGACAGAATCTGCTGCCCGGGCAGCAGTGACCTGTCACAGGCTGTATGAGCTCCTCTCATTCTGCTGTATTCTCTTCATTAACTTAAATGGTCTCAGTGGGAAACTGGGCCCAATTTATGACCTAGACTGAAAATCCTGCCTTTAACTAATTAACTTGTAGTGGTGCCTCAGCTAAATTAAGCTTAATGGGTCATTTAATCTGTCCCATTGCACAGGAGGAATTTGACACTTTTTTTAAACCAGAGGTGCCCAAAATGCTGTTCTGGCAAGTAGACATAAATCATGTGGCCTTTGTGGACAATTAGATACCTAGAGAGAGAAACAAGGTTCTAAATAAATGATCGTTATGTACTTACTTTTGGGAACAGATAATTTAATTTGGTATGATTAAAATTGATACTTAACAGGAATCACTGAAGTGAATTTAACTCTATCACAACCTGAGGTTGAGGCAGTGTGTGTTTTTCCACTTGAAAGTAGCAGAGAAATGTTTTTTTCTTCCAAACAACCAATGTAAACCTTAATATTAGACTTTACAGAAAATCTGTTAATGAGTCCATTGCATAAAACGTGTATAATGATTTCATACTAAAGAAGTTGGCGGAATTCAGCGAGATTTTCAAGAAAATGCAAAACCTCCAGATATGAGGAATTGAAACTTTAGCTGCTTGGGTTGTTTATAGAATAGTGCAAATATTAAAAATGAAACTTCTGAGTTAGATTTTACAAGTTTACGTAAAAATCAAAATGTCTGTAATGTTTTTCTTTCTAAGGTGGTTTTTTTGTATGGATGGTTTTGGTGGTTTTTTTGGGAGGAGGTTGTTTTGTTTGTTTCTTTAAATGAAAAAGTGGTCAAGACTGTATGGACACTCAAGCTTTATATTAGTTGATCTCTAAACTTTGTGGATTCATAAGGCTTTTTCTTTAAGATATATAAGCCATCCCTGTACCCCTCTGCAGTTTATCAGACATTCTTGCCTGTGTAATTTTAATGTAGCTCTACCTGGAAAGGCTGCTTTTAAGCAGATGAACATCTTTTCTCTGCCAAGGAAAAAAGCCAAAGAAGGTAGATTTTTGACCTATTTTGATTTTCGGTGGTTTTTTTTACTTAATTTTTCTTTGCTGTTTCACAGTCCTTGTTTTTGGGCAATGTGAAACCAAAAATTCTGAAACTTTGTTACAGCTGATCTTGTGTTGATACAACTTTGCAAAGCAATCTTTGCATTTTGTGGTGGGGTTTTTTTTGGTATTTTTTGGTTACAGTGTTTATTTTCAAGGTCGAAAACGAATTTCTGTACTTGGTGTGGGAATGTAGCTGTTTTTTTCTGCTATCTTTACTTTCACAATGGATGAAATTTCAGGTGAAACTAGCAATGCAAATACCTTTTACCACACAGCCCAATTCACCATTCTGTGTTCAGTTTGCAATTCTGTGTTTTCTGGTCACAGTACAGAAACTTTAGAGTGGAAGCTTTGGAACTGATGAATAAACTTGCTTCATAGTTGCAGGTATTTAATATTAATGAAACAGGCTGTTGGTACCATCTTCTATCAAATGTGCATTTTTGTACTTAACCACATTTTCAGGAAAGGGAAATGTGAAAGTTGAATGTGTTCAGCATTTCTGGAACTGAGCCATGAAACAGGGCAGTTGCTGCAATTGACTGCCTGAATCACGGATATGGAATAAAAATAGCTAAGTTAGGGAAAGGTTATTATTAAAAGCTCTTAAGGTTTGTCCTTTTTTCCCTTTCATTACTGCTGAATATTGCTAGAATGAAAAAATGAATTACATTATGATAGGTTCATTGTCCATAATGTTTGTTCATTTCTGCTCAAACTGTTACATAATTTTCAGGGATGATTGTAAAATTAACAAGTTTTTACTTGGAAGCTGCATGAGACCTGAAGGCAAGGTGCCAAATTGCTTTTCATTTTAAATATGAGGCTGAAAACTGAAGGTCACTGAGGAAATTTCTCATTTTGGAAACCAAGACATCTGAGCTATCATTCAGATATTTAAACTTTAAAATACAAATCCTTATTGTAAATTAGCTAGGTATGATAAGGCTGTCCTTACATGTTAATGCATAATTTTTGCCAAATGTCAAAATAATGTGACTTTAGAGGGGAATAGAATTCTCATGTATCAAATTCAAGTTGAATTTTTTTAAAAACACTAGTACTTAATGTAACAGCAAAGCTTATCTTAAACTGACATTAGCTGCAGTTGCTTCAAATTTTACTTGGAATTGATAATGACCCCAGTGTGTAATTTCTTTGAAATAGGTGAAGCTCCCAAGTATTTTTAAAGGTACTGATCTATGCATTCAGAATTCAAAGAGGCATACTGCAAACTCAGGGTTGCTTGTTTAATTTCACATTTTTCTGCGTGGCCCTACTCTATTTCCAAAACTCCCTGTAGCCATGAAAGGATCCTTAGTGCTTAGTGGGGAGTTCTGCCCACTCATGCTGCTTTATCCTGGCACAGATCCTGGTCTGTGCAGGTGAACTGGGAGCCCGAGGAAGGGACCAGCTGTGGGGTCAGGACTGAGGCTGTGCTTGGGGCAAGGCAGCAGGAGGAGCAGCCAGGGAGGCAGCACCCGGGGCATGTGGTGCTGTGTGCTGGTGTGTGAGAGGGTGTGTGGGTGTTCTTGTGTGGGAGTTAAACCATTCTCCAGTGGTTTTAAGCCTTTATTGATATTTTTTTATTTTTCCATAATGAAATGTGTGCTTCTTTTCCTTTTGCCATCAGGCAAATTTTAATTTCCATGTGGTCCAAATAAATACTTTGTGTCCTGGCAAGCAGATAGTCTCCCCTCCCTGCTCCCATTTCCCAGCCTCCTATCTCTTGTATGTCTGGTCACAGAGAATTCTGGTGTTGCAGAACTTGTGACCACTGAGAGATGTTGATCTCAGTATTTGTTTTACTTCCTAATAGGAATTAGGAGACCTAGGAAAATTACCTGAATACTGTTCTTTGATACCTGTAAAATGACTGTTAGTGAAATACAGTTTGGTTCCTGGAAGACTTTGTTTCAAATGATTTTGTCTCATACATTGTATCCTGCAGGAGAAGAAAATACACTAGGGGTGACTTTTTAGTTTCAGGAAGCTTTTTTTTTCTCATTTCTGTAAAAAGTTTATCATACTGTAATCATATCTGAAATAATGTGGTTAAAGTCAATTCTGTGGATAACTGACTTGTGAAATTACATGTGCATTTTGACTAACTAATAAATTTTCAAACAGTAAACAGTTTACAATTTTTACTCTGCAGCTGGGTTAATGTATGTATAGCTGTTCTGACATTGTTCCATTGATGTTTGATTTCTCTCTACCAGGCTGAGTGTACCAGTAAAATTGCTGTAGTTCTGACATAAATAAATTTTGATCTGCCTTTTGCAAAAAATTTCTCAGTTTGTTACTGTCAGAATCACACAAGTGACCTGTTAAATAGTTTGGTATAATTTTCTATATTAGAATTTTAAAAGTCCCAGATCATTAATTCAGTGTTACATTATTTTTATTAATATATGTTGAATTCTGTAGAAGACTGGAAATGTAGGTTTATATTGTATAGTTATTATATTGTATAGTTATATTATATTGTATAGTTATATTGTATAGTTTGTTTCTGATTTAATGAAAACTGTTATTTTTGATGTAAGGCTATGTTTGGTTGGTTTTCAGCTTTTGGGGCTTTCAGCAGATTTAACCAGAATTAGACCCTTCAGCTTGAAAATGTAAATTTAAATGGTTAATTTCTGAGAAATGCTGGACAGAAAAGTTCTTATAGAGTGTTTTGAGAATACAGTATTTTGGAAGACACCATTGATTTGAACTTCTTCTTGCAGGCTTCTTTACAGTTTAGCCTTTAATGCCAGATTCCTGAGGCATCTTTGGTATTTGATATCTTCAATGACTACAAGAATGATTACAGGGTATGTGTTGTACCATTTCTGGGACTGATTCTTTGTAAAAATTGAGCATGTGTAGTGAAAAGTAATGGGACAGTTAGAGGTATGATTGCTTAGCTCCTGTGATTTCATAAAACTGAACAAAATCTTGGAAATGGGACAGAATAATGAAAATACTTCTTATTTTAAATGGGTTGAACCATTTTGTAGTTATTGGAATGCTTACAAGCATCAGTGTAACAAACACTGAAGCCCCAGGTTATTCATCCCAAGAGTGTGAGTTTTATCTGACATACTCTGACTAGTTCAGAAATGGGACGGTGGCAGAACCACGTTCCTGGGAGCTGAGGCACTGGACCTACAGATGTATTCAGTGCTGACATGCAGATAATTATTCTCTTTGCTTCATGTCTCCAAAGGATCTGCTGTCTATATTAGTTAATGCCCAAGTTTATTTGTCATGGAGACACTGAGGTACCAGTGACAGGAGCTGTGAAGAGTAACCTTATTTACCAAGAATTGGAAACAATAGTTATTTAACTGAAAACACCATTGTTATATTGCTGTTGGAGCTAATTCCACATTCTTTTACTGGAATGCTGAAGGTAGTACTTTCTTACAGTATTTTATTAACCCTCTCTTTTACACTGCATTTTGTATTTTAAGGTCTATGGTGCCACTCCTTCAAGTGATTTCAAGAGGCTCACCAATGTCTTTAGAGGACTCTAGCCGAATTATCCCTCTCTTCTACCTTTTCAGTTCTTTGTTTAGTCACTCACTTATTTCCATTCATGATAATGAATTCTTTGGTGACCCAATAGAAGGTGAGTTTGGAACACAGTAAATAGCAGTGCTTTGTAAAATGTTTTTGTGTGAGGCTGGAGAGCTCCCTGGGCAATGATTTGCAGACATCTGGGGGGAAGGATCTTCCGGGCTGGCTTGCTGATGGTCCCCTGAGCTCTCGGCTGTCAGCTGGCTCTTTTATGGTGACTGCACTTAGAAAAAAGAGGGAAAAATTAATGGTCTGCACCTTGGGAACCCTAGCTTTACACAGGCTCTGGTATGGAAGTTCTTAATCATGATAATGTTTAATGAGTTAGTGAAGAGAGTGAACTTCTTCTGGAGTGAACCTGTAGTTTAATGTATAAATTTAACATAGCAGGAATCATAAAAGAGAACAAGGGGATATTGTAATTATAATAATTGTGACTACAGACAATCCCAAGATTTGATTTCCTTTCTAAATGTTTACTCATTCTCTTTTTGGGTGATCTTTCTTTTCTCTACCTTTAGATTAGATTATGTGGGTGAATATTAAAGTTTAGTTGAACAAGTGGGGTTTTTAAAAGCCATATAAGGAAACTTAAGCTTGCATTTCATGTAGTTGTAGGTCAAAGACAATCATCAATGATGCCTTTTACACTAGAAGAGCTTGTAATACTCTCCCGCTGCCTTCGAGATGCATGTCTAGGAATCATAAAGCTGGCTTACCCAGAAACAAAACCAGAGGTTCGTGAGGAGTACATCGCAGCGTTTAGAAGTGTTGGAGTAACAAAAAATGTGGAAATGCAGCAATGTATACAGACAGAACAGAAAAGGTGGATTCAGTTATTCAAGGTAAGTTGTGTCAGTTTTCTGAATGTAACTGAATAAAATTTTCATGGTTCTGCTGAAGGTATGAAATTAGATATTTTTTTTCTCTAATTTTGTTGCTGTTGCAACAAGGAATATGGATTGGGAAGGATTGCTGTTTGGCACATGTGCTAAACTTCAAGTAACTAAATTCTGATAACTGTAGCAAATTTTTTTTTCCTTCTGTCAACTTAATTTTCTTGCTTGTCTTGTTCATAAAACAGTTGCTGTGTAAAATACAGCGTTTAACTCGGGCTCCCATTCAGCAAGGTGCTTAAGCATGTAGTCATGACTTTGTATAGGTGTGAAATTCTAACAAAATTTAATGATTATTCAGGTACTTCTGTGTTAGAGACTTAATTATCTTGGTACTATGCTGTATTGGTTTTGTTGGTATTCTCCTAAAACCTGTTGGTATTCTTCATCTTGGATTTCCTGAAATACTAAAGGGAAGGTGAATCTAGCTTAGCAAATGTGAATTTAATGTATGTTCTTACTGAATATCTACCATTGTTTTTCTGCTGGTTTTATCTGTGCATCCTGGCTAAGACGTGAGTTAAGAGAAGCTGAAAACATTGGCAGAAAAAATACCCCCTGATATAACTGTTGCTGAAAAAAAGGAGTGCTTGACTTGTCATGAAAATTCTGCAGCAAACACATCTAGTCAGCTAAAATTGCTCATTAAAGAAGTGGGAGCAGAAGAAATGCATTTTCCAAATTGAATGCTAGATTTACAGTCTGTTTAATACTGGCGACCTCTCGCACACTAATGTTCAGTTCGAGTCATCAGCTGTCCCTTCAGGTCTTTTATCACTGCTTTTGTCAAGCTATCTATTTAATTGAAAGAAGTTAATTGAATGAAAATGATCAACTAAGCTTGTATTAATATTGCTAATGGAACTTTCTTCTTGGCCATGTTTGGAGAAAGATGTCATGCTAGACTTTAGGAAAGGCCCATTAAGGCTTGCACTTAACCTGATGGGCTAATTAAGGAATGCTTATTCATTCTACAAGTCTAAGGTAGCCTCTATCCAGCCTATTCTCCCTGATTTTACAACACATTTCACTTATGAGCATAAGCATTAATAGCAGTGAGAGTAACTGATAATGTTTTGATTGCATTGAATACAGCCCTAATGCACCACTGAATTTGTAATTTGCACAGATTTATCTAATATATATTTGCACAATATAATTTAATTACTTGTCTTTAAATTGCCAAATAAACTCTTGATTTAAAGGTCACTGATGAAACCCCTAATATATCTTTTTTTCTGAGAAAGACCAGGGTATTTTTATGAATGCAGTTCATATCATGCCTCCTTCTTTTAATTTTCTTCAGTTTGTTATGCTTAATCAATCTTTGTGTAAGTTCACCAACTTACACATGGTGGATTTCAGCTGAATTTGATATTTTGCTGTCATTCAGAAAGTTGTAAAATCCCAAGTTACTTTGTCCCACTTTGACTGTCAGAAATTAAACTTGCAGTGGAACTGTCAAAACTGGATCTACTCTTACTATGTTCAGGAGCCAGGGTTGTCTTCCATCAGCTGCATTAGAAAGAAAAGTCTTGAGGGTATCTAAGGCTCCAGTTCTACCCAAAAAAAGAAGATAATACCAAAGTTTCCCTTGTTTACTTCTTCAGAAGCGTGTTTGTTTTTACAGATAAAAACTGAATGTGGCTAAAGTTAATGTCTTTGTGAAAACTCATGTGCATAGCACTGAGTCTTTCCAGAGGGCAGCTTCAAAATTGCTTCTTGCCAGTAAGCAGGCAGCAGTACCTTCTTCCAAATCATTAGAACAAAGCTAAAGTGGTTATAAATTCAACTAGAAAATGCCCTTTTCTTTGTTTTACACTATGTCAAATATCTTTATCAAGTAAATGGGATTTATCTTTGCTAAAGCTTTTGTAAGCTGCTGGCCAAAAAAAAGGCACATTCCTTACTTATCATCTGTGCTTTTAATTTCGCTTTTTCCTTTTTTCTTTTAACTCCTCACTTCTTTTGCATATTTTCCATGTCTCTGATGTCTAATGAAATACATATGTGTATACATGAAGTGAAGGAAATCTGTGTATACAGACATACACACACACATATACACATATACATGCAAATACAGGCTCTACTTCTGCAAGGTAATGATAAATCTGGAAACAGCGAGGCTGCTGACAATGATATGCATATTTACTAACAGACTGGAGGTCTTTGGTAAGATTTACATGTGCAAATGTCTTCATTCAACAGAATCCCCCGTTTCTGGCTTGGTAGAATGATGAGTAGTGTAGTCAACTGTTATAGATTCCATATATTTTATATATATTCTGTATATTTTATATATTAAAATATTTGATATTTTATCAAGTTATGAGTACATGAAAATGAATTTTGTTAAATACAAGAATTATTTCACTATATTAAGCTAATACTGTGAAATCAAGTTTCTTTTTTTGCTGAATTTTGCTGCTTGCACTGTATACTTTATTGGAAAGAAATCCCCATTTCAGTATTTTTTGTTGTAGTACATCTTCCCTTTCAATGGAATGCATACTAAAATTTTTACAAAGGAATGCTGAGTTGTGGTGGCAACTGGGTTAGTGTTCTCAGTACCCATACATTCTGCAGGAGAAACTTCAATTCCACTGCTCTGATTCAGCTTCTTTTAAAGTTTCTTTTAGCTGCTTGTAAAATATTGTATTTACATGGTTTTCATGTGAATAGTCTTTTCTGATCTTACTTTCCTTTTTAAAATGTTTGCCTCACAGTGGTAATGGGACCAGAGAGCTTCAGTGACTCTTGTAACCTGCGCTGAATTTTATAAGGGAAAGGTGATGAAAATTCCCACGTAATCAGACAGTTCCCTTAATAGCATTCTTTGTTCTGTCTTGAATAGACATTACCTTAAAAACTGGGTGTTAAAAGCTCTTTTGTGTAGCATCTAGGCACAGAATCCTTTAGAAGACCCATTAAACTTTGTTACTCCTGACACCTGTCTATTAAGACAGCCTTTTAGCAAGGTTATTTCAGAAAAGTTCTGTGTACATTTTCTTATTCATTTTTCAAGTGCTGTACTTTGAAGTTGCCAAACAGATGGCTGTTCATTGTAGCAGTGATAATGTCTTTTTAGCCTAGTAATTTACTATTCTATTGATTCCATTTAATTATGTTTTATGTACTGGTGAGCAAACCTGGTTCAGCTTTGGACAGAAGGCATGCAACCAAGTATGGAAGTTCTGCTTGAGGTGAAGAACTTCTCAGCTTGGTTTCTCTACTTGTATTTTTTTTCTGGATTGGAGGAAACTGCCAGGAAAAGCACTAAAATTGCAAAGATACCCTAGTGACCATGATAACAATTTTTCTCAGCCTCTAAATTTTGCTAGGAAGATAAAAGAACATTATATACATACATAATATGCATTGTGTGTATAGTGGGTTAGGTGTTACTTTCTTTAAATAAGTAGTTTAATATTGACAATTATTTGTTTGGGCTTCCCTGAATTGGCATGCAGCACTTTAGGTGTACAGTACAGCTAAATTCTTTGTAGTCCTTGCTCCTAGATTGTGGAGTGACACTTTAATTTAAAGCCAGTTTTTTTGATGTCTTGCAAGTGAACCATGATTGCCTAATTTCATTCTAAGGTATTTAAGTCTAACAGCAAGTTTTTGTGAGTTAAAAATAGTGGCAATTTAATACATTACTGTTTTGTGAATGATGTAATTTCATTGCCAGGGCTAAATGTATATAAAATGTGTATGTTTCTGGCACCTAGGTCATCACAAACTTAGTGAAAATGTTGAAATCCAGGGATACAAGGAGAAATTTCTGTCCACCAAATCACTGGCTCTCAGAACAAGAAAACATTAAAGCAGATAAGGTAAGAGTCATATCCTTTCCACAAAGCCTTACAGGCACCAAATTTTCAATGGTAAAGTGTTTGATTCCAGACAGTATTAGTGATGTTGATGTTGCACAGATTGTATGGTTTAACACATGGAATAATATTGCTTTTCTCTGATGGAAGAGTCTTGCATCTGTTAAGAAACTTGTATGTTAAAGCACATTTTCAGTCCATAAAGGGGAGTTTCCCTACAGTGCAAGAGTGTAAATCATTTATAGCAGAGGAGAATTGGCAATCTGGTAGCATTTAGTTGTATCTTCTGATGATAAAAATGCTAAATGAAAGAGTTGCCCTATAGTGGGGAAATTTCCAAAACTGAAGAAAATTCAGAAGCATTTTCTGTACTTACCTCACCTGGAAATTACTTTTTTTTTCCTAAGAGCTATTGGAAAAAATGACATTGATCTCAAAAAGTGTGTATGTGTGTGCAAAAGAAAAACCTAATGCCTGCTGTGGACTAGATTCCTCTAAATCATGACGCATGCTCAATACAAAATAAAAAGAATATTTGACATCTCAAAATTCAGAGTCAGCTTCTCTAGAAGTGTCCTAAATACCAGCACTGAATGTAACATTGTGAGGTATTTTTAAATCATCAGTGGGCTTTATATTGTATTGTTGTTAATTGTGCAGCTCTCCTGTAAGGCACAAGGAGGGATCAGCAGAATGAAGATGTTAAGGTGTTCAGGCACACTCCTGCATGTGACAACTCCATGTATTTAGTATGCAATAATAAATTGTAATGTGTAATTAGGTCCTGTTTAATTGTGAAATCCTGTTAATTTGTGAGGTCACACAGCTGTATGTGCCATCAGCCAGACACGTCTGGAGAGTCAGGAGGATGGGGAGAATAGGACCCCTGCAATCCACTTTGGATGGTAAGGCACTGTTCATGCAATTTCAGCTTTGCCTTATGAGTTTGCCTTATGCAATGAAATCTGTCTTTTCTGGAACTCAGTTGAGTATTTTGTAGTAAAATCTTGGTAGCCAAAAGCAAGGCAGTCTTTCATAATTTTTTTTTAAGATATTTTTTAAATTGTGTACTTGTGTGCATGTGTGCATATCTTCAGAATATTTAATGTTATTTAACTAAATAATTTCTTGGCCCAGGTTTCTGCTGGCATTAATGGGGGAAATGAGGTGGAGAAATTAAGTGTTTTTAAAATAATGTATTAATATGTGGAAAAGGCAGTTGCATAGAATAGAAAATTAATACGGTTGCAGAACATGTAAAGCATTGAGATTTTGCTTTTATTGTGTACTATAAAGAAACATTTTCATTATGTATTAAACTAACAAACAGGCTTTGCATGGTACATGTTAATTCCTCTTTATAAATATTGTCTCTAATTAGATAAGGCAGAAACTTAAACCTCTGAATTACTCAAAATACCAGGATTTTTATGGAACTTGCAGAGAAAGATTAGAGAATGGGACAAACAGCATCAGGGTAAATTTACACTAGATTAGTTGTACCAATATGCTTTCTCATGTAGACAGTGTGTTTTTTCCAGCTTTTCATACCTTTTCAGCTTCACTCTTCTAGAATTGTACCTCTCTGTGATCAGGTATAATAATCATTAAATCACTGACACTTGTGCAGAATTAATAATGAATTAAAAATGGGGCCTTTAAGTGGCAAAATGATTAATCTACAAGAGTCCTAGCTCTGTTTCAAGATGATGCAATTTGCTTGAGTTAGTTTAGCCAGGTACAGTAGATCATGGAGAGATTGTAGCCTTTGAATGTTGCTGTAGGGTTGTACAGAATTAAGAGCTTTGTCCAAGGTTGAAACCTGAAGACTTCTAGTGATAATTTTTATTTGAGTAGCTATGATGGTAAAAGTTTATTTTGATTACCTTATTAGTATAGTTTCCAGATAATAACTAATTGGCTCAGTTTAAGTACTGCTGAGAATTTTTAATCATCTATTTCTTCAGTTTAGCTTCTTTCTTGGGAAGTCATCTCTTCTCCACATCAGCAATCCTTGTTTCTTTCACTGACCTATTATATGACACTCCACAGCTGTTTGTACTGTCTGGATGTTCTCCACTGTCAAACCTATTCCACATTTATCTCTTCCACATTCTCCTGGGCTCCTTGCCTCATACCTGCAGTACTTTGAGCTCTCTGCTGGGTCTTTCTTCCCCAAATGTTCTCTCAATTTCATGCCTCCCCTGGTGTGGGCAGTTGGAGGATAAGGAATGCTTGTGCTATGCTAGTGTGAGCAGCTGTGTGCCCTCCTTTTCCTGGCTGGCTTCAGGTTCCAGGCTGGGGGTTCCTGGCTTCCAGGCTGGCACACTGAGCACTGCTCTCCTGCTGTGCCTGCATTCCGGTCACTAAAGGAATTTCTCCTCTCTGGCCCTTTGAAAATTTCCACCGGACTTGGTATTTTTGAACCTCCTATTCTCTGTCAGAGTTGAAGTTCAATTGATGGACTCAAGAGGTGTGTTGGAGGCAACAGTGAGGAAGGATGACAGTGTGTTCATGTAAACCTTGTTTTCATATGAAGTCAGGCTAAAAAGAAAGTGCAGTCAACATGAATGTGTGAAAACAAGCAGGTAACCTTGTGCACATGACTTGTTTAATTCCTCTTGACTCCATATGGGTTAAAGCCAATTAGCGTGAAAGTACTGCTGAATCACATATGGTCATGTTTATTTGTGCTTTTTCATTTACTTAAATGGCAGACTTGTGAGTTCTAAATGCCCTCTGTATTGATGACTCCATCCCATATTTCTCTTTAAAGAAAGAAGCTGTGATGGAGAAATGAAGATAAAATTGACTAATTGACTGAAGTAATTGAACTGTCGAAGTCATGTAGTAGTTTACCTTTGCTGTACATGCACTTTTCATTTAAAATGCTTTTAACTGTTAGCTTATTAGGCTTCATACATTGACTTTAATTAAAAATGTTTACTAAGTAAACTAAAGGTAATCACAAATAAGCATTTTATCAGGAATTCCAAAGGCTTGCAATGTCAAAATGTGCCCCCAATGAATATATATCAAGAATAGGTATGTTTAGGGTCATATCCTATTAAATTGGTGCTTAAAATATTGCTACTTGAAGTGCTTTGAGAATTCAAAGAACAAATAAAAAAGAACATTGAAGTGGTCAGTCCAGTTGCAGAAGGGCAGCAAGATGCTTGTCACCATGGGTAGAAGCCAAAGGAAAAATCTTGAAACTGTCATCAGAAACTTGCAGAGAGGGTATGATATGAAGCATTTACTAATTTTGTAATATACTGTATGTACAGTCCAGACTCTGGAGTCTTTTTTCAGAGATGTGGTTATTAAATATGAAAATGAAACAACTAAGGAACTGTGGGTGCTATTTCCTCTCTGGACTGAAGCCAGGTGGACCTTTGGCTGCAGTTGCTCATCAGTGAGCGATACTGACTGCACTTAATTAATTTACAGTCAGATTCGTGCTCACCAGCTGAGTTTCCTCCCATAAAGTTAGAGTAGGATTGCATTTTCTACTGTGCATCACCAAAAGTTGAATTGTTTCCTAAAAATACCTCCTGTGGGAACCTGTGGGTTCAAAGAAGCTGCACAGTAGTTTGGGAACTGCATGAATGAGCCTCTCTGCTGTGGCTTCCTGAATTCTTCTCCAAGATTTTTGTCTTAAGTACATTATACGAGTTCTTGGTAATGTTTTCAACGTTTCTGCAGTTCTAATGTGGTCACGGTGACTTTGCTGTTAGAAGAGAAAACTCATTGAAATAAATATTATCTTTCTGTTGTTTTCTTTAGATTTGGTTTAATTCTTAAGGTTTTTACCTAACATGACTTGATTGAAAGTAGATGATGTAGTTGAAAGCACTGTAACTAAACTATTTTGAGCATGAGAGTAGGATTATTGTATATTCTGCAATGAAAATTCTAAGGCACCGTAATGGTTACTAATTCTTCTAGCATGCATTTTTTCTTAATTCCTAAGCTAAAATATCAATAAGAAGGTTTTTTTTCGGAATAAAATACAGGTACAGAAGTATGTATTTCTATATGCATTTTGGTTTTGTGTGTTTTCACTACTTACATTACTTGCAACTAATGTTTCAAGAAAGGTAAGGCTTTGAGTGAATATGCAGTAGATAAACTATTTTAATGTATGTATTTCTGTACAAAGTAGATTGAGTCACTTGATACAAAATAAATTGCTTAAAAAAATGTTCTTTCCAAAATTTTTAAAATTATTATTTCTGTTTTAAGTGGGTTTGGAACCAGCACCTCTTTCTGTATCTGAAGAACGACAGCTTGCAATTCTGACAGAGCTACCTTTTGTAGTTCCTTTTGAAGAAAGAGTAAAGGTACCTAATTTCTAATTTAATATGCAATTGGTTTTTTAGCTTTTTGTTCTGAGTAAGTGTAAGAACACTAAGTGAAGTAGAAACTGGGTCAGTTCTCTACAGAAGGATATGGCAGTCTGCACTGTTTTTCTTCAGTACTCATGCTGCAACTGAACATTTGAAGTTAATGACTTGTCTCTTACTTTCCTACATATGTTGCCCTTAGTAATATTTGCATTAAAGTTAGAAACTTTTTATCTGAGACAGATGAGAACAGTTTGCAGTCGCAGCTCAGAGATGGCTCTACATGATTGCACCCTCTTGTGGTGGCACAGCATCAGCTGTTTGTGTGTCTGTACCAGAGTGCAGCATCACAGCTGAGGACTTGGGAGGCCTGGGTGGGTTTGCTCCAAATGAAATAATGGATCTCTATTTTGGGAAGTTAACACCTAAAGATTAAGTTCCTGCATTCATAGCTGAGTAGCTGAAATTTAGTAGAGTGTGTAGCTTAAAACTTGCAAGATTCTTGTACTTGATTGACTGGATTTGCTTTTGAATGTTTTTGAGATTTTTATAGATGTAATTGTTAGTTCTGTTACCTATTTTAGTTTTTAAATATTCTTAAAGCTTTTTCTCTGTTAAGTGCATTATTTTTAAACTGGTTTCGTTTTCAATAGTATAATTTAAAAACTGGTCCCTAAATTGTCCTGGAAATGCTATGTTTCAAGACATCATCAAGGGAATGAAGAGTAATTTTATAGGGAAAATCAGTCTTTATTTGTCACAACAGACAGAGGCAGCTTTGCCAGAAAATGTGTGGTTTTCTCCTCAGACTTCTATGAAACAGTTGTTCCAACAAAACATCCTATTACTTTATGGCATTCTCACACTAGGATTACAGGGATAGGAACTAGCCTCAAGCAGGAGTGATTGTGTCATGACTTAGTCACTGCCTTCCAACTTCAGCACTTCTTAAAGCTGTGTTGAGATGCATATATGATATGTTTTTGGAATTCATAAAGCCTTCTTTGATGTAATTGGAATTCATAGAACCTTGTGTGCTTATATTACAAAAACTTAAGTAACAATGTCATGAGAGCTTGGAGGTATGGATAAAGCTATAACTGAACTTTTATAGTTCAGAGAGGAGATCCTGTTACACTTGGTTGTGGAACAAGTGTGTACGGTTCATTTTGTATAATAGTGGGAGTCAGAATTTCTTTGGAGTCTCCCACTGCCTCTACAGAGCAGGTTGCAATATGGGAAGAAAATACTACACCCATAATAAAGTTTTTTTTTCCCTTTTGGTCAGTTGCTGTCTTTTGCTCTGTAATTTAACATGGTAAGCTCAGTGCTGCTTCTGTATATGTTCCATATACTTTTCTATTTTCTGAGGTCCTCATGGCATTTTTACCTTGACTTACCAGGTAACAGATACTCCTACAAGCAATTGCAGAGTCCAGTTCCATGATAGGCTTTTCAGTTTTCTGGCCCTAGGGAGTGTTTTACCCTTCAGCCTTAATTAAGGCACATTGGGGTGCACCTTTCAGTCTGTGGGAGGCAATGAATCCAATTTGTATCAAGTGCCTTGGTTCTCACCTCCTTGGGCCATACTTTGGTCAGCTTGCCTATGGTGATGCTACTTCCCATGGTGTGTGCTTCAGTCAGTTCAGTCAGTAGCTTATTTTTCTGTGTCTGTCTGAAGTTATTGCAAATGCTTCATTAGAGTTGTGCATTAGAGTTCTCATTTTCAGGACTAACATATCCATGAAGATTGGGTTATGTAGGGAGTCAGAGTCAGTAGCAAAAAGAGTTTTCCTATATAATATATGTAATACCAGGTGATTTTTTTCAACCTAGAGTTGGGTAACAATAATTAATAAACTATATCTAGTCCTGCTTCAGGAAGGAAGGTGGTGGTGAGCATATTCTCATGGTCTGTACATAAATAAAAGGTGCCTGTGGCTAAATGTCTTGATGTTATAAAACTGTAGGAAAATATAAACCAGAAGGGATCTCTGGAGGTACTCTAGTCCGTATCCTACCTCACACAAGAATAACTTCAGCATGGGTCAGCATGCCCAAGGACTTGTCCAGATGAATTTTGTCTATCTCCAGAAATGGAGATGTCACAAACTCTCATGTAACCTTTTTCAATTCCTAATCACTCCTCTTAAGACTTTTTTCTTTATGTCCATCCCTTGTTTCTCTTTCTGTAGCTTAGGACTATTTTCTCTTGTTTTCCTGCTGTGTACCTTAGGAAAGATTCCTGCTTTGTCTATAGGGTAATCCTCCTGGTTGGAAAGCATCTTCTCCACTAGCAATAGTTGCCCATAAAACAGTAAATTTGAGACCTTACTCTTTGTTTGGTGTAGTCAGATTTCCTGTTTCATGGTAAATTTGTTGTTTTTAAAAATCTTTGCAGACTCTTACTTAATCTTTGTCATTAAAAAATGGTCTGACATATTACTGGGAGATTATATCCCTTGAAAAATGTACTAGACTATTTATTGAATATGGGAATGATGCCAAGAGAGAATATAGTAAACATACAGTCCCTGGACAGAGGGAATATTATTATAGGTTAGGGAAGCCCCTCCCATGTCACATCTTGGCACAGTTAGCTACAGTTACTCTTGAGGGGAAGAGGTTCCTGTTGTGAAGACTTGAAAATATACAGTGTGAAGTTCAACTTGTATGTGGCATAATTGTTTTGAATTTTTATGATGCTCAGCTTCTTTTTTTTAATATGGCAGTAATATCCATTATTTTAGTCTGAATTATTTGCTCACTGCTTATACAAGAGGAACTGGTACCTCTTTTCTTATTACTGAGAATGTTCCTCACCACTGCAAACAGCAACTAAATAGTATTTACCAGTATTGAGAATAACCTCTGTGTGTATAAAATACTTACAGGACTTTTTTCCTTTGTTTTTGAATACTTTGCATTTCAGAACTCTGAAAGTTAGGGAGAGAAAACTGGAAGCACTGGCACAATGTGTGTAGGTGTGCCTCTTTATGTAGAGAGAACTGAGAATGGTACCTTAGCAGAAAAGTTCTTTGCTTCTTTGCATTTCTGTCCCCTTCCTTCCCTTCCATGGGTCATGGCTCTATATTAAGTTTCTGCAGCTCAGTGAGAGAGAAGACAAATCACTTGAAAGTGAGTGCTAGAGGCAGCTCAAAGGACAGTAACAGTAGTGAATAACCATCTCTCATTGAATATTTAGATCTGCACAATGACATGATAGCTTTTTTCATTCATTTTAACAGATTTTTCAAAGACTGATCTATGCTGATAAACAAGAAGTTCAAGGAGATGGGCCATTTTTGGATGGAATTAATGTTACTATCAGAAGAAATTATATTTATGAAGATGCTTATGATAAACTTTCTCCTGAGAATGGTAAGTTTACAGTTATCAGCTTGTTATAACACTTTATTGTTCTTAGCATGTAGTTCCATATTTGCTTATTTGACTGCTATGGTGTAGGTGTAGCAGCTCTGAGGTGTGAAAGTTTTTAAAAGTTAAATTTCCTTGTTTTTACACGGGTAATTCTCACCTATATTCTTTCTGATTATTGCAGTCTAAATAATCTCTTTACAAGCTACTTTTATGATGCTTTTCTTCCCATTTGCTCATCCAAATAATTGTAGTTTGTATATTTTTCTATGTAATTCATTAGATATTGTCTGCTTTGGTAATCTTTGCCAACAAATGCATATGGATTGAGCAGGATTTGCTAGGTACAGTGTGTCTGGTAATTGTGCAGGGCCCTTTTTAATGATGGGATGTAGTACTGTAAGTTTTACTACATTGAATTAAATCACATACTTGTGTGAATCTTGCACTCACAATATTTTATATAAATACAATTTTCAAGTTATTCCTGGGTCTCTCAAATGTTTTATAGGATATTTTTTCTTCCCCTACCTATGGTCTTATCCCCTTCTTTTTTTTATGACTCTTAAAAAACAAGACCTTTTCTACAAAGTGAGTGTTTCACAAACTAAATACTCCAAAATTCAAGCCAGTAATGAGAGTTTTGCTACTATTTACTGGGACAGTTTTTATTCTACCATATATAGCTTGTGTGTGTAGTTACATGTGTTTCTATCCATACAAAATTGAAGCAGACAATTGCATTTTTTGCCTCTCTCTGCAGAACCTGACCTAAAAAAACGCATTCGTGTTCACTTGCTTAATGCACATGGTCTTGATGAAGCTGGTATTGATGGTGGTGGGATTTTCAGAGAATTTCTGAATGAACTCCTCAAATCAGGATTTAACCCCAATCAGGGTTTTTTTAAGACAACCAATGAGGGACTGCTTTACCCCAACCCTGCTGCACAGATGCTCGTTGGAGACTCATATGCACGACATTACTACTTCCTTGGGAGAATGCTTGGAAAGGTAAAATCAGTGTTCTGTAATACAAAGCTAGAGCAGTACTGAAGTTACTCAGTAATGGTTTTTTTTAATCAGGAGGAGTGGATGGGTGTGGGAACCCAGGATGGAGGGAATATTTTTCTGCCTGAGGACTCCTAACCCTCAAGAAAGCACTGCTTTCAACCTTCATCCATGGAGAAAGCTTCCAAAGCTTTCTGAGGAGTTGGAAACAACTCAAGTATGAATTAGATAGTAGTGTAGTTAGTAGTTATTATTTAGTGAAAATGTGTTCTTTAGGTTTTATATACTATGGGTGTAAGTGAGGGTTCAAGATGGATGATTGTGGGCGTTGCCTCAGTTTCCCTTCTTCTCCTTCACTGACTCCATTTTCTGTAGTGTTAAGAGCAAAATCTTATTGGTAGAGTTTGCTGCAGTGCCATGTTATGTGAATAGATTGATAAATAGTTATTGGTAGAAAAGTAATAACAATAGACATTTAGAATACGTAGTGTTAAATAACTGGATTGTTTGTTTTGTATATAAGGGGACATTTTGTCTCCTTGAGGGCAGAATGGCCTCGTGTTTGTAAGAGAGCAGAGCCTGTGCCATCCATGGCTCAGAACTTATGATAAGATATAATAAACAATGCCTGAAGACCGAAAAGAAGTTCCTCTGCTTCATTCATAAGAATAAGAACCAGAACAACTCAGGCAACTTAGGGGGTTGGCTTAGTTAGGCCACCCTACATGTTGGGAATGACCCGACAGATGGGAAAAACAAAAGATTTTCCCAGACTTGAGAGACAGTAACTTTTAGATGTTGGGTATGAACATTACCACTACTAAATTTCTGGTTGGTTTTATTAAATTATGTACTTGGGAAGTACAGGAAATTTGTTTTATCCTGTCTGTTATCCAGGTAAGCAGTTTGCATATATTTTCATCTGTGTATATATCCTTGTGCTTAAGGTTAAGTTGATTGAAGTCAGCAGCTCTACTCTGCATATAGCAATTTTCAGCCTGGAGCTTTTAGGAATATGGCTGCAGTTATATTTCCCTCATTTGGAATATATTAAATTCATGTTTTAAACAGTTCCTGGTTATATTAGGCATACAATTCTTGGTAGCATTTAAATTTTGCCATCGGCATTTACCATACTTAAGAGACACATTGAAATTACTTTTCACATACTCTGTTGGGGGTTTTGTACATTTTGCTATTTTTTGAGTTTTAGTGCTTGACAATTTGGTGATGTGAATGTTCAAAGGCTAATAGATGCTTGTTGAGCTAGATGAAAAATGAAGGGCGAGGAGCAAAGAGAGAAACCATTACAAACATTAATTACATTCAATTTTCTTTTATGGTCAGGTTTAATACTGAGGCTATTTCATTCTAAGCACTTGAAATAATTTTTATAAAGCTAATACTTGTGAAACAAAATTTGAAATACAAATTCTATTTCAGAAAAAAAGTATTAACTGCTACTTAATTGTCTAATACTGAAGGTATTTAAGATATAAAAGTCCCATTTAACTGCCCGAAGTATTTTGAAGACTAAAATCCTGCTGCTGCTTTGCAGTGAGGTTTGATGTGCAGTTGGATGTCTTTGTAGTGTAGCTTTCAAGGGATGCTGTTGGCAAACAGTGAATTGTTGAAACAGTGCTATGCTTGGGAGTTGCCAATTGACTGATGTAGACAAAACTGCCTCTTTGTAAGCAAATTCCTTGCAAATGCATCCTAGCTGCTGCCATATCCAAACTTCTTAAAGAATGGAAATTACAAATTGGCCATTTCAATAAATCATCTTTGAGTGATGTTCTCACTCCTGTTGGGAGATGGATTCAGTACTAATACAGTGGTTGGTAATTATGTCTGATACTACATATCCAAGCTTTGTTTTCTTTCTGCATGTATTGGTTTTTGGAGTGGGAAAACAAATAGTTGTGGTATTGTTAAGGAAGTTACTTCACTTCAAAAATGTTTTGTGTATGTCTAGGAAGGAGGGAGGGCTCAACTGTTAGGGGAGGTTTGAAACATTATTTTTAAAAAAAGATTATAATTTTGAGTCTTCAGTTTGTTCTCCCAAAACAGCACATTGCTCTCTGTAATTGAATTTCAAATATAAGCATAGGGATAGAAGTTGCAAAATGTGTTTTATCTCAAGAGTACTACAGGTAGAGTTTTTGTCTTTTTAAAATCTGAGAATCTATTATTTAACATTTTGAAAGCATAAATTGTTTTTGTATTTGCAGTATGTTTAGATAAGGTAAGACTTGACAGTGCTACTTAATAATTACCCTTGCCCAGGTGCACAGACACCTTTTTAGTAGTGTGTTTAGAGACTTGATGAATTAAACAGAAAGATAAGGCACGACCATACTGTTCAAAACCTGCCTTTATTGTGATTTTGGTTAGGTTTTTGAATACCCACTCATCTGTTTTCAGAAATGTGTCCATTTTATGCTTTGCACAGGGTTATTTGAGAGCAATAGAGAATTATTAAAAGCCCCTTTGCAAACAAAATAGATATAATGCAAAGGAAGCAATCAGGCATCCACAGTAATTTCTTATTTGTGGAAACCAGTATGTAAAGAGTGCTGCCACCAAAAACCCTCACGTAAGAAGCTTCAATGTTATCAGAAAACAAATACATTAAAATATAATAATTTATAGAAATTCTCTGTCTCTTGGTAACCACTTCATACTGATATCCAAATGCATTTAACTTCCAGCACCATAAAGTTACACCAAATTCATTTTTTCTTCTCATCAGGAAGTTTCTAACAGCTTGGCATCTTCTTTGCTAACTGCTCAGTTCAGAAGCAGAAACATCTGAAAATTTAAAAATATCTTGAGAAATGGTACATCAGAAAATGTAAATAACTTTAGTCCTGAATAAATTACTGGCTTTTGAGTGTATTTTTCTAGTTAATGAAGAAATTAAAATCTGTGTACAAAACACCTAACTTGTTCACGCAGCTTTTGTAGTCACTGGATGAGCAAAAGGTCTTGTAGAAGTAATACTGTGTGTTCATGTAATTGCATATGTGGTCTGAAATCACCCTAAAAAAAAAGCAAACCAGAAATGAGTTTGCTTAAACAGCAGCTACTCAAACACTTCCAAAGTTTACATTTCTCAACTGTCAGTGGCTTTACTCTGAAATGTAAATACTACCTTAGCACTGATACCTTTTGAGCTTTTTCCTTTCTCTTCCTTAAAAGTTAAAACTCAGCTTGCCATGCACACCTTTGGTAAGAGTCTCCTACTGCCAGAGGGGTTAGAAACTTGAATCTCTCAGTGTTGCCCACTGGAAGCACAGCTTGGACTCTGAGTCCTAGGCTTTGCTTGAGAGCCAGGGGTGTCCTGGGTTGTCAGGAATATTCAGGCAGAGGAGTTGTAACCCCAAATCTTCTTTGTTGTCCTCTCTGGAAAGTAAAGTTTTGTCCCAAGTGGTGTCCCAGAAGGGTGGATGGTCTGGATGCTGTGATCCTTTTGCTGTTGTGGTAGTTTGGGCTGTGGGCAGGCTCCTGGTTTGGTTCCACTTCCTTTCCACATGCAGTAGTTGTTGTGGCTGCACTGAAAATCTCCCCATGTGCAGACTCTGCTGCTGGAGGTTTGGTGGTGTAGTGGAATTGGCTCAGGAGAACACAAAAGGTGCTTTTTTGACAGGCTGCCAAGACGCAGCAATGCAAGGAAATTTGAAGCAACACCTGAGAATATTAAATGAGGATTTTCTCCATGCTGCTTCTTCAGTGGTCTGCTGCAAACCTGAAAAGAGGGAAACACTGGTTAACCATTTCAGCAGAAACAGTGCTTGGTAGAACAGTGATGGAGAATTAAAATTTGAACTTCACCATGTTCTGACCTAAACTCAGTGTAGTATACACCATATTTCTGCTTTTCCAGTTTACATTTGCATTTATTCAAAGATGTTACTGTGACAGATGTTGTGGAAAAGGACATTATTTGCATTTGGAATTCTTTGACATCAAACTGCTAATTCTTAGAATAATTTACTTAAATTTCATGAAGTATCAGCATTAGTTTAAGAATATGGCAGGAAATCCATAGTTAGATTAGTATGATAATTTTTATGGTTTCCTCTTCTTCCCTTTTGACATAAACCTGCTAGTTCTTGCATTTATTTTGTTTTGCAGTGACTGTCTCTGCATGTTAAACAGAGTAACTCTGACAGTAGAGATTTTTGTATAATACACACAGTGTCTTTGAATTTACTGAATTCTACCATCTCTTTTATTCCAGAATATTAAGCAGCACTTGTGAGTCACACATTCATGTTGCTGAAGAACATCTATGTTTGAAATATAATATTAAGTCCCCTTTTCTAAGCAATAGAACCTGCAGTCCTTGGACTTGGAAGACACTAAAGTTTTCTGAAAAGATTTAGATTTGTTTTGCCAAGACCCAACTTCTATCTTAAATAATTGGGAAAGCAATATGGAGAACAAAATGTCTTTTGAATTGTTTTGAACTGAGTCCTTCCTTTGTGGAACCAAATGAAGAAGTTTCATAGAGGAAGCAGTAAGGATTGAGAAAAAAAGAATGTGTTCATTTTAAATTTTAGCATTATTTTGATGATGGATTCGACCTAGGTATAGTTTGTTGATCATTAATATATTTAATGGTATATAGGAGGTCATTAACTTGCATGGACTTGTGGATATTATATTGATGAAAGTCAGAGTTGTTTATTTTCCTATGAGTTTTTGTAGTTTACTGATTTAAGATCTAACAGGCTGTTCTTTGCACATATATAAATGTTACTGAATATATATAATTGAAGAAAAGAGTTATAAAATAAGTCTTTGGGTAAAATGAAGCTTTAGAAGAGTAATAGTAGATCAAATACAGATTTTATTACACTACAAGTAAATGTGGGACCTCATTATTGATTAGATTATTTTTCTGTATATTAAAGAGTGTGCCTTATGGTTACTGTTTGTAACCTTGAATATTGTGCCTGTCTGAAAGGCACAATTCTAACATGAACAGTGTCTGTAGAATCCCTTCTGCAGAAAAGCTAAAGTAGTTCTTAATCATTCTTGAGCCTTATCTAAGAAGTATTGAATCAGGGGAGTCTTTTCACAGCAAGATCTGCATCAGATCCTAAACTCTTAAATTATAAATAAGCTGCACATATGGAGTTACAGCATTCAAGGAAGTGTTTCTAATAACATACCTGAGTGCCATTTGTGCACCAAAAGCTTGTGGAAAGAAAACAAAGCAAGAAAACTGCACAATGAGAACTGGCTTTTATATAATTGATTCTTTTTGATAGGATGATGTGTCAAGCATTGCACTGCCACTCTGACTGTTGGAGGGTGGAAGTTTTTTCCTTCTGATTTTTAAGTTGCCCTTTCCCTTTTCTTACTGTTCCCTTAATTAGACCCACTTTGGCTTGGTTTAAGTCATTACACCCTTAATTGGTTTGTGCTGCAGCCACAGTTGATACTACCAGTACCTGGAACAGTAGGTATGGGATTGGTGACACTGATGCAAAGAGGAGGTAATTGGTATAAATGCATTGTTTTATTAATTTCAATTACCTCACACATGTTTTTGTAGATTCAGCATTTTGCTTAAAAGCAAGTTAGCTGATGATTATTTGTCTCAGGAAATCCTGAATCATCTGATATGGAATCAAAACAGGAGTTTACCATGGAAAGTGGTATGGTCCTTTAATGATAAACTTCCAGTGCAGAAACACAATCCTAAGAGAGCAGAATTGATACCTTATGGAAGTCATTTCATGATTTATGAGTGCAGATGTAAACTAATCAGAATCTGTTTTCTGACACAGTTCTTCAGCTTGACAATTCCTTTGTGTACTGGTGCATTTAACAAAACCAATTATCTTTTGATTACAAATAGCTGTTAGTAGTAACCTTGTAAATATATGTCTAGCACTAAAAGACTACTGAAATGTGGTATTTTAACTCTAAATCTTCAGGGAGGAAAAGTGTTTATTGATGGATTGTGATATTTATTGGGTCATAATGTATTTAAATTTTCTTTAATGCATATGTTAGTGATTGTTTACTGTGATAAAGTGCATAGAGGTCTCTACAAGGAGTTCTGCGTGGAAAGAATTACCTCATGTCAGTGGTCACTCCTCAATTAAAAGTTCCATTAGCAGATGATTCCTGCTTCTGGTTTGTGTACTGATTGCATTTTATTGCCTCTAAATCAGGTTCCCAGACAGGGAATAAATAAACAGTTAGAGTGTGTGGTAATGGTATCCTGATCTTTTTTCACGGTTGGGAACACCTACAACCGTTGCAATCAATTAGGTTTGGAATATTTACCAAAATTCTTAAATTGGTTTGAACTTGAAAAATTACTAGTTTCACTGTTAAAATTCGCTATCAAAATACAGATTTATCTTAGAAGCGTATCCAGACGTTAGGTATATAGTGTTAAGTGTTTCAGTGTGGCAGAAGATTAAACTTAAATAAGGAGAAGTTTTCCTTTTATCTTCAGTCCTTCCTAAATTATGTTTAAATTTGAGACAAGAAAAATCTAATAAGCCTTTACTGGAACTTCAGTAATGAATGATAACTATCAGTTACCAGTGCATCCTCAGGTATTTGTAGTGCTTTCCTCTCTCATCCCTCACAACCCCCCAAATGACATTGATAGCAATTTATACCATATTTATGGCATAAGTTGCAGAGATAACTGTTCCTATTAAATGAGAAAGAAAGAATCAAGCTGATGAAATGGTAGTTTTCTGCATGTGCTGGCATTTCTGAAGCACTCTGTTTTGGTAATAAACATTAATGTAATTTAAGACTTCCTAGAATAAAAATACTAGCATGGCTTTCCATTTTTAAATTAAAAATTAACTCAAGGTCATTTTACAGTTGATATGATCCAATGAAGTATTTGGGAATGAATCCTTACATTTTCCTGGTCCTGTGTTCATGAATAAGGAGTTTGGCCTGTGCTGCCACACCCCTGCCATCTATTTCAGGGATTTGCTCTGACTGCAGCACCTGTTACAGGCAGGTCCTTCATACCTGGGTCTTGCTCACCAAAGCTCTGAAACTTCTATAAACTTGTACTTATTGACCTTCAAATTCCCATTGAGTGGGAAATCTGAAGTAAAACCAAATTACAAAATGCTTTTTCTAAAAAATAATAAAAATAATTTTAAAATCTGATGATATTCACACTGCTGCAAAGGCTACTAAAGCTTGCAGAAGCCTAATTACAGGCATC
Source organism: Anthoscopus minutus (assembly GCA_013399455.1). Classification (NCBI taxonomy): domain Eukaryota; kingdom Metazoa; phylum Chordata; class Aves; order Passeriformes; family Paridae; genus Anthoscopus; species Anthoscopus minutus. The sequence goes on from VWYI01040969.1 coordinate 93,507, forward strand.
AAGCTGTGGAATTTTGGACACCTGTTCTTTTAAAAGACAGAACAGAGATGAGCTATGAGTTTTCACAGTAATACAGGAAAGATAATGCACCAGATTTTCCATTATTATGGTCATACAAATGCATCTAGACATCTGCTGTTTCTCAGAGGCTTGGAAACAGTGCCTTAGAGTTCCCAGGTAATGGGGCACATTGCATTGAGACACATACATGGGAGAAATAATTTTATTTTACCATATTGGCTTTAGCAACAATACAGTTGGGGGTTTGTTCACTTCAAAGCACATTGTTAAGCATTTGTTTAAGAAATTATTTCATCTAGAGATTGTTAGCTCTAAAAGTGCTTCAAAAATATGAGTACATGTTAATTTTAATTTAACCTAAATTTTTAGTTTGATATTTTTCAGTAGGGCTGAAAAGACTCTGCTGCCCCCAAAGGCTTTGTGAGTGCAATGAGATATTTCTAGGATATAAATAATATGGTAAAGGAAGTTCTAATGGTTTTTCTATTTTTCTCTCATTTTTGTTAATGGTTCTATACAGCTTTGAAGATATATTGCACTTTGTAAGTGCTAAGTATTATTTAATAGTAACTGTTTAAAATTACTGAAATAGAAAGGGTTATGGGGGCTGATTATGGAAATAACTGAATTTAAGTCCTGTCATTTACTGCCTTATCCCAAAAAGCCATGCATCTTTCCAGGGATATGACTTTAGCATTGTTTATGCTTTAAAATACAGTTCTGGGTTGTGAAGGATTAATGGAAAGTAGAAGCAGTGACTGATTATTTTTCTTAAGGGAGATTTTAATTGAAATAATAAATGAGAGAATTAGTTGTAGACCTGAAAGTGTAAGTAAAGGCACAAAAGCTGCCTTACAGGGAGGTTTAATTAATTCATCTTTGAATTTGTTTATGCAGTTTGAACCTTATTCAGCATGTTGTAGTGCTCGTGTAAACCTCTGCAGGGTATAGCTAATCTGGCTGAAATGACTCTAGTACTTACATTTTGTCCGTATTTAAAACATGGTGTGAGATCTTTTCTTTCTGAAGAGCAGTTTCCTAAATCTTGGGATCATACCTGAACAATACCTTGTGTGATTATGTAGTACTTAAATGGTATTGTGACAATTACCACCTGTAGTCCCTGTCAAGCATTATTCTTATTTTATTGAAAGAAGAAAAGTCCTCGTTGTCCAGAGAACTGTCATCCTTCTCTTTTTGATGCCATGTACAGCTGTCCTTCAGCCCAGGTCCTTCTTCCATAGTTTATTACAGATACTAATTGCATGCCTGTATTCTGAAGGGTGCTTGCATTTAAGAACTGTTTCTTGCTTCTCCCTGTCACAGATGTGTAGTGAGTACATTCAGTGTATTTGTGCCTGAACATCACATTTTTCATCACTTCAAATACCCTCACTGATCTCTCACCAAACACAAAAGCCAGGATCCTGTAGCAGTCAATTACTGTGGAACTGTACTGTAATCACAGGTAGCTGAGATTATTTAAAAGAGGAACAGCAGACTTCAGACTGCATGTGAAGTGAAAACTTATTAAGCACAGTAACCTGTTACTTTGGTGGTTTTTACTATTGTGGTGTGTGTTCTGCAGGCTTTCACACAAAGAGGGAGACAGGTAGGTGAAGTTCCTTTTACTGAATACTACTTTTTCCGTAATTAAATAATTGCTCTTGGCCTTTTAACCAGAAAAATTCCCTTATTTTAACCATCTCTTCAGAAAGTAGAAAAGGCTTGATATGAGTATGAGAACACTGGGTTGGGGAGTACTAAAATTAATTTGTTAAAATACAGTTATTTTTTTTAGTCATTTCAGAAGCATTTAAGTTACTTTTTTTGATATCCAGAGATGTCAACTTTAACTAAAGAGCATCCCTAATCTATATGAGTTTGAAAGTGCTGGAAAATCCAGGTTGGCCTTTTCAGCAGACATTACCTTTTAGCTACTTGGGAATATGTCACCCTCTGAGCATTGCAGTGCTTGTGGGATTGCCCTTGATGTGAACATCATTGTCTCTGCTTTGGACCAGCTTCTTGCCCCAAGCTTGTGCCTGCAAATTGCACTTCTGTCCAGCTGGAGTGTTAACATCCCAGCCTTTCAAGGAGGCAGAACTGTATAGGATTGGTTGAGGTTGGTTGTGTTGACCCCCACATCTGAACATTAGAAGCTGGAAGTCTGATGCCATATGTGGCCACGAATTGCTCCCTTCATGACTTCCCATCTGGCCTTTTTGCCTTACGTAGGCCTGCTGGAGTTCATGGGCTGCAGGGTAGAGACAATGGAGTCAGGGGCTCAGATGGGAAAGCTGGGAATGGGAACTGTCAGAATTTGTCATAGAAAGGCATCGGTCTCATCTGTGATTACCAGAGAGTGGAAGGAAGCTTTTGAAAGGGTGAGAGTACTTGAAGTTTGAGAAGAGGTTAGTTTTAAAATATATATTGGTTAAGCTTGCTGGCTTTGATGTCCTGAAGCAGTATGTGAACAGGAAGCTCTAATTTATCCAAGAGAAGTAGACATCTCTGTCCAAGAACAAGCCAGTTTCTCCCATCAGTGTTGTTGCTCCTTGGCTGCGACAGGAAGAGGACAAGTTCTGTGTGGAGAGCATGACCTTATCTCGTAGTAAAGGACTATGTAAGTATACTCTAATGCTGCAGCTGATCAGTCTGGCAGCTGCTTTCCTCTGGTAGAGGTGGTCACCATTCCCTTGCCTGTTGCTGATGCTGGGCTCCTGCTTCCTTGATGTTGATGTTGCAGAAAGCCAGTTCAGAGAGTTGAGCTAAAACAGCTAAAAACCTAAACTTAAAACAGAATGGCTTAGAGTTCCCCAGGGCAGTTCAGTATGGAAAAACAAGGAAGGAGGGAAGTCTCCCTTTTGGCCATTAGATTAGCTTTAGAAAAATCCCCATCAGGGTAGGCTTCCATGGGCAGCTGGCTGCTCCAAGGTTGTGCTCCTGGTGAAACAAATGGTCCAGCAATTCCCACCCTGTTTCAGCCATGGCTGTGAGCTGGATCTGATTTAAAAGAAACTCTGATTTAAAAGAAACTTCAGTGTCCATGCTGTGGCCACCAGCACCCACTCACCCTGTAAACTCCAAATCCAACAGCCCAAACAAAGCACAGCACAAATAATCTGCAAGTGTTGAACCTTACTCAGGTTGTAATGACCCTGTAGCCTCTACTGTACAACTGCTCTGCTTGCAAACAAACCCTGGGGAATCAGCAGCTGCTTGGTTTCATTGCCTTGGCAGGAATGTGTGGAATCACATTTTTTAGCAACAGCAAGTAGTTTGATCAGTTCATACTGACTGAGAAGCAGAAAGGTTAGATAGAATCCAGAAAATAAAGTTTCAGTTAATTAACTCATATTGTACACAGCATTTCTCAGCATTTCTGTACAGTCCTGGGGCTGTAATGGTGGCATTCACCTCTTTGAAACAAAACCAGAGTTCATCATGACTTACCACAGTTTTAGTACATTTTTTATTAAACTTTATTAGGATAGCTTGACTTTCAAACTAATTAAAACACTACTGTTTGTCTTCTTTCCAAAAATACTTTATTTTGAATATTGCAATCACTTAGAGAGGGAGTAATTAAAGTTATTCTCAAGTTGCACAATTTAGTTTATTTAAAAATGCTTTATATAGTTTTTAGATGAAGTTATAAATGTTCACTTTGGAACTACCTGAAGATTAATAGCAATGCATTTGAAATGCATTATTTTTTTATTGATTCTTAATGTAGTAAATTACTGAAGTTATTTGGCAGCAAACAGAAATAGCCAGTGATGTTGCTCACATTTATTTTCCTGATAGCATCACAATTTGCATTAATTGCATTGCAGCTGCACTCACTTATATTAAAAAGCTTCTACCATAATTAATCCTTTTTATTTCAAATCATTTTGGCACAATTTCTAGCAATAAACACTCATAAAAGACAGACATTTGAAAAATAGCATACAAGTTTCTTCAATATACCTATTGCTGTTTTCTCCTGACAAGGAATTATTGATAGGCTTCTAGGATCAAGTGTTGCAAGTGGTAAAGACTTAAGACCAGTTTGAAAAATGCTAAGTGGATTATTTTGCATAAAAAATAGACAGGTTTTGAATTTGTGTAATTAACCTGTGTTTAGAAAATACCTTGATTTATGTCTGCATTTGTATTTCAGTTGCATACATTATGGAAATTTAATTTATAATCCATTTAGCTGATGTGATCATAGTTTTTAGTGCTATCATTTATTAGTCCTTGTATATTAAATGCTCTAAAGGCTTAAACCTGCCTCGTGTAAAAAATTACACCTCTGCATTTACATTTTATGAGTCATAGATGGAATTCCATTTTAAATTGGGGTAGCTTTGATATATTTAAGGAATTACAATAGCTTTATTGTTACTAATGCAGGAACAGCAAACACTGACCTTACACATTGCAAATTAATGATTTATCCCTCTAGTTTGCTTTTAAAGTCAACTATACAAATGAGGATTTTGACTTCTACACCTTGAATAAATCATATGGCTCTAAATATAAAGCACCCTTTGGCTTTGAAGTCGTTATTCTCAGGTTTTTTTGCAAGGTTTAACTCACCTCATAGAAAAAATGTTCTTTCAAAAGTTTAAGGAATTGTGTATAATTTTCTTAAAGTCTTTGTTGGAATATCATTGAGTGATTAGAGCTACATTTATTTGTCTTTCTTCAGTTTTGTTTTTTTCTTCCCTCAGTGGGATTGCCTTTCTGAGTTTGCAGCAGATTATGGAGGAATTAAATAACTACTCCTGGGGAGTTAAAAGGAGCAAACAATGATGGTACAATGATGTTATGTTGGTTATGTTGCCTTTTCTGATCAGCCTGGCAGTGATATTAATGTTCTGTAAAGGTTTGGTTGTCATTGGTGGAGATGCATGTGGCAGATGAGAAAGGCAGCATGTGCCAGGAATGGATCTTCTTAAAGCAGTGGTTCTTTATTCAGAATAGCTCTGAAGGGTACACCTCTCATTCTTCTGAGAGCTACCATAAGTACTGCTTTCTTCCAGTCAAGAAGCTGTTACTGACTTAATAAAAAATAATGCAAAGATACTTTGCATTACATGGAAATGTGCTCATACAGTAGATGAACCTAGAATGGTGTTGCTGGAGTTTGAAAATTCTTGAGGCTAGTTTGAAGTTGCAGTCAAAATACATCTTTTGTGAGTGCTGCAAATTTGGGTCAGGTACATGTTTGGTTCAGTTGTTTTATTGACATCTGTAGCAGTGTCAGGCATAGGAAGGATTGGACTTGTGATACAGTCAGAACTGGTAAACTCTTGGCTTGGAAACGAGGATGTTTCTATTAGAGCAGTAGAATTCACCAAAAATGAATCTATATAACATGCATGAGATAGTTTTTATTAGTTTAAAATGTACTGGATTTACAGTATTATTTTTGAGGGGATGAGGGAGTTGACAGTTCTGCATGTAGTGATTGATATGATGTATAATACTGCTTGTGATGGTGCTAATGGAAGTAGAGATATTTACTTTCTTTGCAAGACATTCTTGATGTAGTTGCATTGTCCTTTAGCAAACACTGCTTCTCCTGAAAATCTGCAATTTGTATAAGAAGAGTAATGACAGATAAGCAATGACCTGATTTTAAATCACAACTTAATTAATTTGTGAGATTCGGGACCTTGGTATTTCACAAGAATATTTACATTTCAAATTTTGGATGAATATTCTTAAATTTATGTAATATCTGAGCTATTTCCATGGCAGAAGAACCTACTCAGGCACTAGATCTTTGTTAAGACAGAATTACTCGAGAGTTGAGAAATAGATAATAACATTCTAAATTCCTGCATGTACAACAGTAAAATCTAATGTGCTTTTAATTGCTTTATTTTCAGGCTCTTTATGAAAATATGCTGGTGGAGCTGCCATTTGCTAGTTTTTTCCTTTCAAAATTGCTAGGGACAAGTGCTGATGTTGACATTCATCATTTAGCTTCACTGGACCCAGAAATGTACAAAAATTTGCTTTTTCTCAAGAGCTATGAAGGGGATGTGGAAGAACTTGGACTAAACTTCACTGTGGTAAACAATGACCTTGGGGAAGCGCAGGTAAGAATGGCTTTGATTTTTTTTTCTTTTCCCTATGACTGATGAATCTTTACTATTCCTACTAAATAATTTTGTAATTTAAATGTGATAGTAAACAACTGTTAAAGGTGCTGTGAGGCATCAGTTTGGATGCTGACCCAGTATTTGGAGTAGAGAGTAACTAACTGTGTACTTAAAAACAAAACCTTTTGATGATTAATTAAAGGCCTGGTCTTTTAAGGAGTAAACTGCAGTGATTATTTTCCAACAATTACACATATAGACTTCTATTGCCTCAATGTTTCTTGAGCAAAAATATGTTGTTTCTTCAATTGCACTTGTAATAATTAAAAGTAATAAGCAAAATTTTGGTTATGGTGTAAACTACAGAAGTACTTCCTGGTTTTAGAATTGCAGATATCAGTCACAGAGATTTTAAATAATAATGATAGTAAAGACCAGTTATTGTGAGATTAGCATTGTCTCCTTTATCTGTAAAGTATCAAAGTAAGAGAGCCTGAAGTTTGACCAACCTTAATTTTTTTTTGTACTCCCCATCTTTTTTTTAAGGGTTGAGATACCACATTAGTCAAAATGGATAAATGATGTTCAGTGCTTCTGAAAAGCAGTTACTTAGGTCCTTAAATCAAAGTTTTTAATGCAGTTGCACCATATAATTTGATTACAGCTTTTATTTGCTGTGTTACATGTACTAAAGACCACTCATAGTAGAAAATAAATATTACTAGAACTCTAAAAGCCTGCCTGAGTGTGCTAATACAGATAACCTCCTAGGTAAAGTCTTCTGTCAGACTCCCTCTTTCATTTTTGAGGATTTAAAACTGAGTATTTCAAATTTACACTTGATTATGGCATATCATTGGATGAAAGAAGTAGACCTGACCACATTGTGACGAGCAGCAGCATCTGAATTCAGCCTCCTCTCGTGAGGAGGACACAGAGACACCAGCAGGGGGTGAGCAGTGCTCTGGGGTTTGCTGCACAGGGAAGCTGGGACTGTGCAGGTCTCCAGTGCAGCAGCACCACTGAGATGCAGTACCTTGTCCTGGAAATTGGTAGCTTGAATTCTCTGAGACTGCTTAAGTCATAGCAAGTTTGCTGGCCAAAACTTCTGCTGAAACAGTGTCAGGCTTGGATTTTATATTACTCTTCTGTCATTCATTTCCTGCTATTTTGGAAGATCCTAAAATCTGGATTGCATTAAATTTTAAAATAGAACCCTCAGATTTGAGGTTCCTACAGCATACTTAAGGGGAGAGGCAACAGTTGCCTAATATAAGTAATGTTTAATATTAAACATGTGCCATATGTCATTTTCCTCCCTGGATTACACTCTCTGTGTGAAAAATCTGACCTGCACTGTCTAGAAAAACACTCAAAAACTTGAGATAAAAGATGTGATACAGAGGTACCCTAAGGCACTTTCTTAGAGTGCCTGCTCTGGTGCTGTGTGCTCTCATGGCTGGTACCAAACTGCACCCAGAGGTTGGGTTCTGGGGATTAAACCACACCAAATGGCAGTTCCCAGAACTACCTGGGATTTTAACAATGGGAGGAAAGTCTCAATTCTAAAACTATTTATTTAACTCTGCTTAAAGTAATAGCTTTGTTGGTAACAGCTAACACAAATCTAGTTTAATATCTAACTAAAATAAGAGCTATGGGTGCTATTTTCAAGACTTCTGATTTGTAGTTGTTTGGCATAACTTTAAAAGGAAGATTTAATATATTAGTGAGTTACTGAGTGACTAGATGAAATGTAAGTTAAAAGAAATATTCTGATGCTGTTTTGCTGTTTTTGTACTTGGAGAGAACATTTTACCCACGAAGTATCAGCCATCTCTTTATGAGCTCACTGCATGTTAGTGTAGTTCAGCAGAACCCATTGGTTCTTGTCACTGTCTTCTGCCTTTCACTGCAACAAGTCTTTTTTTATTCTTCATTTCATTACCTTAATAAACCTCATATGGAAAAATACATTTTGTCTGCTATTTGACTTGTAACCATTGCATACTAATTGACTGTGCCAAGGTAGGGCTAATTCACTTTGGGAAAAGAGCTTAATTTGCACTCCATATGTTAAATGTACATTATATGTAGTTTTCAGCTAAACAGCCACTTTAGTGTTTAATAAATTAGTGCTCAATAAATGCATCATAAATCTATCATTGTAAATAGCTGTCCTCATGACAGTGTCCATCCACCAGTTGTGGCACAAAAGCATTATCTGCAATGAAAGACACATTCAAAAGGAGCTCTATTGCCTCTGTCAGTAGTAGAAGGTAGAAATTCTATTATCAGTGTATTGATTCCAATCCTGTAATGTGCTTTTAGACCCCATTAAACTATTGTCAAAGTGTATTCACCAGAAGTTGAAAAAGGTACTTAATAATTTGCACATTAGACCTGCTAATTAGGGGAGCTATGCCATCAACCTTATCTTCCAACCCCAAATAGCTTTTGATAAAGATTTATCTAATGCAGTGATACCAGTCTGCATTTCAGCTCTTGGGTCTCCTGCAGAAAATGGTGGCCAGTAGCAAAGTCTCAGAGGAGGTCAGCCTGTGGTTACAGGTCTGTATATTGATTTAGTTTTTCCTTTTATCTTATAGATGAGATGGTTATGAAAGGTCTGTAAGAATAAGATCAGCAAATTCAAGAAAATATCTTCTCAGACCTTCCTCTCTCCCCTTTTTCAGTGAGGAAGGTGAATTTTGTGGCTGTCCAGGGCAAGAGGGAGATGCAAATACTCATTCCTCTTCCTTCAGAAATGTTGGATATTGTTCTCCAGAAACACTGCTTGAGAGTATCAGTGTCAAACACTGATACTTGAGAGTACAGGGATCACAAGTGACTATGATCAGAAGATTCATAAATTTATAAAGTGTAAAAGCACACAAAGGTAATCCACAGAGAAGCACTATGATATATGTGGCAGCAGTTTCTGTAAATCCATATCATACAGAACTTGGTTTTGGGACACCTTACTGGGCTTTTTAAACAGGTTAAACAGGCTTTGTAAACAATGCCATTGCAATATCACTGAAAATATGCTGACTCACCAAAGAGGAGTTCTTTGCCTTTCTTTGGGGGAATATTTTGAAGTCTTAAAAAGAGTTTTTAAAGTTTTGGTCCTGATAGCCTCACTAGGATATATAGTGGCTTAGATGGATAATTTTAGAGGTTTTTCAGCAGCAAAGCAATTAAGCTGAGGCTGAGCCTTATCAGGCAGAATCAAAACACTTACAGAAAATGCATTCTTAAGCATTCATATGCAGTCTCCTACCTGGAACTTCTGCATGGACATCTGGAAGGCAGATGACAGGGCAAGGGAAATACTGACTTCTTTTCAAAATGAGGGAAAACTGTAGGAGTGATGTGAACAAAAGTGATTAGAGCCCAAGAGAAAAGATAAAAGATTCTCATCTTGTAGGATTTATTGAATATCTGTAAGAGCTTTATGAAATTGCACTGGAGGTTCTATGATTCTGTGAAGAGATACATGTCTCATGTCTTCAGACGAGACTTTTCTGTCCCCTTTTGTTATTTCCTCTTCATTTTGAAGATGCACTTTGTGAGTAGGGAATCAAATTTATCTGAATTATCTGAATACGTACATAAATTATATCTATGGTTTAGTACATGCGATTTTGATTACAAACCAAGTTAAACCAAGTGAAAATGCTTTTTGTTTGTTTGTTTTTAGTTAGATCTACAGGATAGAGACAGATGACACAGGGCTGTGGTTTCCTGTGTGGCCCCTCCTGGGTAACCTGGGTTATTGTCTTGCCCCATCTAGTGGCCAGAACGGCATAGATAAACGTAAAAATAAAGAGCTGCTAAAGCGTTTAAGATCCATTAAGTTGTGCTGTGGCCTTTTTGGAAAGGAACTCTTCACCAATCATTCCTGACTTTTAGAATTAAGTGGGAATTCTACAATAGTTCCTTTAATGCCATGAAAACACTGACTGCATCTACATTTAGTTTTATGCTTACTCAGTGTTACTGTTTTCTGTTTTACATACTTCTTAGTCTTACTGGCATAATATATTTATTATTTGTGTTCTGTTATCTCTTTTGTTTTGGTCTTGGATGATACTTTGACACAACAGTGATAAAATTAACCTCACAAAGACAAACAGAAAATGGATAGCTCAGTCTCTGGGAAACCCCAGGGAGTGCAGTGCTGTACTGTACTTGTGGCAATGCAGGGCTCTGGAGAGGAAGGAGAACTACAGAAATGTACGTGGATCAGAAATCAATATTTGCTGCTTAAAAATATAAACATAAAAGGAATAATATGATTTAAAAACAAAACAAGACAAAACAAAAAACTTTGTCCTGTTTTCTACAAATACGAGTCAGAAAAAATGAAACATCTTTTTTCTTTGTTTTGCTGGAAGAACTTTATGGGGAGAGAATAGCTTTGTATTATAGAATGAATACAGCTTTCCTGACATCCCTAGAGCACTGTGGAGCCAGTGCTATTAGAATGCAAATGTAAATTAATCTGTGTTCTGATTTCTGTTTGCTGGCCTGCAGGGAAGGTCAGACATTCTACTTCACCTAGTGCTGGGATGAATCTTAAAATACAGAAGTTTTCTAGAACACCCTGCCAGTAGTTCCCTTTGGCTATTTTAGGAAGGAGGTCAGTTCAAGCATCTTTTAGTGTAAATATTGAGCTCAGAGAAATTTTTGTATGTATGAGGAGTGATACCCATTATTGTATTTTTGGTGTCCATATTCTTAAGAGATGCTTGGTGAGTTAGGTGATACAAATATGCTTTAATGCATTTTAATCCTGATTCAGTGTGTCCATACCTCAGAGAGAGGGACTGTATTAAACGGTGTCAAAAACCCAAGGGATTCTGCATTTCTGCAAAACAAGTAGATAAACTTGAGGTCACAACATGTATCTATTCGTGTGGAACATCACTGGTTGCACTGATCTTGTAAAGCTAATGAGGTCAAGAATTTAAGAAATAAGAGAAAGCTTTCTGGGCTTGTTAGGCTTTGTAAAATGTATTTTATAGGAGGAAATTAAAAAAACTGTCTTTGGTTCTGTGTAAAAGTTTCTGGGAAAATTAATGAAGTTGCTGCCTCTAAGTAATACATCATGGATATATTTGAGGAGGAAGGAAAGTGCTGATTAAGCTCTTCAACACTGAAATAAGGACAATGGGTATGAACAAACTTTACCCATTGGATTTGAAATGAAAATTAGAATGTTTCTTGTCAATAATTGGATTAATCTGATGATTAGCTTTCCAGTGTCAGTAGTAGAATTACTACAGTGGGATGAAATACAGAGAACTCAGCTGTGCAGGGGCCCTGTCTAATCAGCTGTTTCCACTATGGTATGGAACATGTCCCACACTTCTGTTAATATTCTACATGGACTTTACCAGTAAAAATGCCCTCATCCATCCAGTGGCCCCAGGCACTGCTATGGGTGGATCCCAGAGAGAACCCTGCTGGGTCTTGAGTTCTTGTTGAAGGGAGCAAGATAATGTATGCAGGGTGTGAAATGGTGTCACCTACACTGACACCTTCCTTTTGCTTAATTCTTGTAGAAGTAGGGTTTAAGCATAATCAGTACCTGCACAGAGACATGGTGGAGTATTGATGAGTTTTTTTACTGTAGGCGCTACCAACAGTCAGAAGCTTGCAGCTGAAGGATTAAAGTGGGAAGTTAGACATATTTTTAACACCTATTGTAATTCAGGTTGTGGTAGCTAATCAAAGAAAGTTGTAGATACTCCATCACTGGATTGCATGTCTCTAAAAATGTGCTCTGTGTGGATTTATGGAGTTAAATACAGGAATTTCTAGACAGAATCCTCTGGCCTGTTTTATCTGAGAGGTCAGAATTCACAGATCTTAATGGTTTCTTTTGCCTTAAAGAGCTATGAATCAAGAAAAAATCTGAGTGCTCAAAAGCACTGTGAATTTTTAATCATGCCATTTTGCACATTTTGCTTTGTAAAAGAACAGTTTGCATTATTAGGTAGCATGTTAGAAAAGAAGCTATTCATGTGTTTAATTCTCTGTGCTTTAAAGATGTCAACATTACCACATACTGAAGTGCACACTTGGTTTAAATTAAGAAATTGCTGACTCCAGGGTGTATTAAAAAAAAAAAAAGAAACATTTTTTGGAAGAGCTCAGAAGGTTACAGTATCTTAGCTTTTCAGGTTTTTTTAATTCTTCTCTTAAGTACTTTTATAAATACCTTCCAGTTGGGTTGCTGCTTAACAAAATTATCCTCATGAAGTAAAGAGTAGAATATATGAACACCTACAGCCTTCTAATAACAGCTATCTTTGAACATGGTTTATATCTTAATGCAATTGCATTATCTTTAATTTTGGGGTTTTTCTTTTAAAATTCTCCCATATTGAGGTATTTTGGTGTCCTTGAAGGACAAAAGTCGAGCTTCCCAGTAGAAAAAACACTTAGGCTTCATTTGCTTGGTTGGTTTTATTACTTATATTGAATGTACTAAGTATATGCAACAGTACATTTTCCACAGGATGAATTTTGAATGCTGAGCATTCTGCAAATCAGGCTTGTGTCAGACTTTGAATTTAGACTCAGCAGACATTGCTTTTACCATAATGTGACCTTTCAGAATTCACCAGCAGCAGTTAGGGAAGAGTCCAGCCAGTCAAGCACCCCTTCCCTAATCCAGCTGCAAGGAGAGTGTTCTGTGTGAGCTCTGTGGTGTTTACAGGCTACTCTCCTTTCCAGGGCACTTAGCAGTGAAGCTGGGGAAGGTGTTTTCACCTCAGTTCTTGTCTGTCTTGCAATGGTGAATTTGGTGTTACAGACAGCTCCTATAAAAGAGCTCTGACTGTGCTTAATCTGCTTTCTGGTGATAAACCATTGGGCTGTGTGATGAGCTGCATTGGCAGCTGGAAGTCTGGGTGCATAGAAAGTGCTCTTACATATAACCAGAAAAAACACCTACCTTTTAACTCCTTGTAATCTTCTATCTTCCTTTGAAGTGAATGTTCCTGAGCATATTCTAGTCAACTTCAAATGGATACATCACTTACTAGAGTGTTTTGCAGCCCCATTTCACGGTTAGAGCACAGAAGTGCAGTTTTCCAGGTGCTAAGAATGGCTGTGTTTGTAGGTGGTTGAGCTGAAGCCAGGTGGAAAGGACATTCCTGTCACCAGCGCCAACCGGATCGCGTACATCCACCTGGTGGCAGACTACAGGCTCAACAAGCAGATCCGGCAGCACTGCCTGGCTTTCCGCCAGGGGCTGGCCAACGTGGTGAACCTCGAGTGGCTTCGAATGTTTGATCAGCAGGAAATACAGGTACTGCTGCTTACAGCTGCACAAAACAGTGCTCTGCACAGAGAGAATTGCTGATTTCTGCCTCTAATGTAATGGTCTTGTTTCCTTTGCCATTAGGTTTTGACTTCTGGTGCACAAGTTCCTATTAGTTTGGATGACCTTAAATCTTTCACAAACTATTCAGGTAAGGATATTTTGCTTAAGTAAAAAAGTTTATTATGACTGACTTGGGAATAACTGACCTTGCTTTTTATCTTAACTTTTACAAAAATGTTGCAGGGTCATTCTTGTTACCTTTGGCCAAATTTGGTGGATGTGCCTGAATTTCAGAAAATAGGCTAAAATTACACCCCAGGTTAATAAATTGTGGGAAATTGAGATTTTTATTAAGTTCTACAGTTTATTTTATTCACATGCTTAAATGCAAGTTTATAGCCAGATAATTTGAGGGTGTTTCTTTTCTGAATTAAAGTTAGTCACTGACTGTGTCTCATTGATCTGAAAATAAGTCTGCAAATGACTTCAGGATAGTAGTTTCTACTGCCCCATGAATAGATGCTTACCATTTCTCAGACAGTCTGAAGAGAGGGATCATATATTTTCCTTGTGAGAAATGCAAGGTATCTTACTTCATTTGTCCCCTGCATTTATCATGAATGTAATCAAAAAGTAGCTACCAAGTCATCAGCTCATATCTGGGCTTACCTCAGCTCAGTAAGTGGATTCATTCAACAGCATCCTGGGCCTTGCAGATTTTGCACACTCTTGGAGTGAAAGGCAGTAATCTGAAGTTACTACCTAAATGCTAAGCTAAATAAAATTAATTTAAAGTAGGATTCAGTGAAGAAAACTGCATTTAAGAAGCTGAGGGATATGAAGCAATGAAGCTGAAATTTCATGCAGTGATGACCAATCTGTAGGTACTGGAAGTTAGCAATGCAAGCCTGCTGATTTTGATATTTTCCCCAAACCTTCAAGATTGATGCTAGGTTTTCTGAAGAATTTATTTCTTACATAAAACAATTCTAGTAAGTCATTTAAATCTCATTGTAGGTGGCTACACAGCAGACCATCCTGTCATTAAAATATTTTGGAGGGTTGTAGAAAGCTTCACTGATGAAGAGAAACGCAAACTACTCAAATTTGTAACAAGCTGCTCTCGACCACCTCTTCTGGGGTTTAAGGTATGTCCTCTGACTTCCTGGCAAGCTTTTAGTAATGCTGCAGATTGGCCCAAGTTTTTCTTGTCTAGGAATCTACGATTTGAGAATACTCGTCCATGACTACAGAAACAGCTGCAATGTTTGCATTTGCATGTATAATAAGTGCAGTTTTAAAATATGTAATGCAGTGTTCTGTTGCTTTCTATTTTAACTGCGAAATTTGATAAGCCTGCAGATCACTGATTAGAGCAGTTGCTGCGTGTGATGGAAGGTCCTTGCTGCCATTTCATGTTGTGCAGAAACAGAGTTGCTACCAGTTTCAAGCAAGAGGTTGAGTTAAGCCTGGTGGTTCCTAAGTCAGGCAAAAGAGAATTTAGGATATAAAAGCAGTTATTAAATTTTACCTCTTAAATTAGCCACTTGAAGCAGGACGTGTATTTTCTTCTAATTCCCATTTATCTGCTTACAGCTCACAGCTCATTACCCTTAGCAGCAAAATATTTAGCTGCAGTCTGCAGATTGTTATTTACAGGGGTGCTTAAGTATGAAGAAAAATTTGCTGTACTGCTGATAAAACTAAAGAGAGGCCAAGGCAAGGTGAAGACATTTTGAAACTAAATTCTGGGGTTGTTCTACCCATGAATTACAGGGGACTGCAAAATTTTGGCTAAGAATCAGCCATCACATCATTTCCTCTAAAATATGGGAACATTCAGTGCTGTGTGGTGCTGATACCATGTGGATGGGCAACATTCTCTATCTTCAGTATCTGTAATCCATAGCTCAGCTACATGCCTTTTATAGACAGGTAGGATTGGAGCTGACACTTTCAGTTGGTAATTGATCTGACTGTTCCATGTGTCAGCTTCAGGATGAAATGAGTCATGTCTTAGATTCCCCAAAACACACTAACTAGATCAGATTCTTTTACAGTAAAGAATGTCTATAGATATGGATATGGAGACAATAGACATGGCTACTGAATCACATGAGTCCTGTCTTGGGTATTTGTTGATTGATTTGTGTGATTCCCTATTAAAAGTCTGCAGACTTTTCTCCTAAACCCCCCAAGTCCTTGAAAATATCACTGTACAGTACTCTAGCAAGGAATAAGATTTTACGGGATAGCAGGAAGAGCAATTTGAAAACTCTGGGATGAGACCCAAGATAGAACAGTCACATGAGGAAGGGAGAATTGGGAAACAACTGGGGAAACCAGGTAAGCAGAAGTTCCCATTTGTTGTCATTCTCCTTAGTTACAAGGGGAGAGGAAGAAACGCAGATGTAGGTACCCAGCTTTGAGGTAGCTGATGTGACATTTGAAGAGATGGAGGAAGTGAATCAAAAGTCTGAAAATACTAAGGCTGACAGTGACACACTCAAAAGAAGCTAAGTGTGGAAAGCTGCAGTTTGTGTTTTCATTTGGGAGATGGGCCACAAACTGCCTGTAACAGGAAAAAATGGAAGCAAATTAGTTACCCAATTTTCAGCATGAAAGCAGTAAGCTAAAAGATGAGTTCACTGTACAAGGGGCTTGCATGCTCAGCCACACGCAGCAGTGCTGGCAGAGGAAAGCAGCTGAAAGGGCATTAGAGGTGCTCTGCTGGACAGCTCTGACCTTGGCAGTACTGCAGGGTGGCTGCAGCAGGACCTGTTAACAGGGATTTACCTCCACACCAGGGGCTTGCTAGGAGGTGTCTGCCAGAAAAGGCAGTGGGTGACTGGTATGGTCATCAGCAGGAATGTCTTGGTAGCCATTGACAGTGACAGTGCATTGTTTGGAGCTTTGAAGGTGCAGAGTGTGAAGCTACAGGAGTGCTGGGTATTACCAGCCAGGATGATGGGAAGCATAAACACAAACCATCTCTAAAAATTGTTTGCACTTTTAGTGTCTGCACTGAATTTTTCTGAGAGAAATGCAATTTCTGGTGCTCGTTCAGAAATCATCTCTGTATGCATTATATTGTGGGACCAGCATGTTTTCTTCAAGGTAGAGTGTGTTGATTTAAGATTAGGAAATATCTTGACGGTCATAGCTTATAGAGAACATAGTCTAGCTTTGCATAATTTAAAAATTTTAAACTTTCATTGCCAGAGTCAGGTTCAGAATAACATTTACTAAAGCTAATTAAAGTTTAATAAGTTTAATAAATGTGATTGTTACCGACAGAAAAAGAAATCATTAAATTGTGGTTGAAAATTGTTAAGTTCCAATCAGGTCACATAGTAAATTGATGATACTTTTCCCTTCCAAACTATTGCAGTTTCCCGCTGTATAGTATTTAATTATGCAACAAATGGTGCCCTTGGCATGACATTTCAATTTAGAACTCCATTTTCCATTTTTAAAGCTAGAGTAGGGGAATTCAATTAGCATTTTGAAAGGAACACTAAAAATGCAGCATCTTAGCCGTGAAACACTTTTAAGGCCTCAATTTGGGCAATAATTTAGCTTAGAATCTCACTGACCTTTTGCCTTTGGAGCTGGAATTTTTTTCCAGTTTCTAAAATCAGAACTTTTTTACCTCAAGCCAGCATTTGATGAAATGAATACTGATGAAATGAATTTGATGAAATGAATTTGATGATGCCAGCAAAAGCAGTGCTTTGGAAGTAACAAATAAATATACTTTTCATTATATTTCTTGGAAGAAGATAAATGCAACAATATCAAAACAATTAAATATTACATACAAAACTTCTTTAAAGTGTGTTCTAAAGATCAGTAGTTAACACATCAGAAAAATAATCAGGGTTTGACAAGTTTATATCATTACAGGCTCCTGTGCACATTGTGCACTGTGCACTATATTTTTGCAGCATTGTAAATTTGTACCATTGACTGTATGAACAATAACAAGTCGTTGTATTTTTCTTAGAATCACATAAATTACTTTGTGTATTACAAATCAGTGGATCTTGTTAGGATGAGGCACAGGGAGTGACTACACAATTTAAGAGTGGTTTTGATGCTATGAGGAATGAAAGAAATGCTATTTGAGTGTCATTGTGATAAGTTTTCATCTAGTGATTTGCTTCATAGAAATGTGTGCCAGCTGCTACGGGGTAGGTTTGGGCTGGTATACCTTTTTTTGATATGTGGTTGTTCTCTGTTTTGCTTGCATCTTCCAGGAGTTATATCCTGCATTTTGCATTCACAATGGAGGATCTGATTTAGACAGGCTGCCTACTGCCAGTACCTGCATGAACTTGCTGAAGCTTCCTGAGTTTTATGATGAGAACCTGATGCGAAGCAAGCTCCTCTATGCCATTGAATGTGCTGCTGGATTTGAACTCAGCTGAGTCCAACTGATGCTTATTTGGATGATCTGCAGAAGAATGAACCAGTGCCTACTCTATAAGCAGCACCCATACCCAAGCAGTTTTAAGGGATTCTATCTACATTTCTGCAGCTCTTGTGTCTTACCAAATGCCCTCAAATAGGTTTCATTTCTAAACACGGTTTCTTAGTTAGCTTCCATTACTGAATATTGCATTGACACTGCTTTATGACTCAAAACAATGAATGCTGTGTGCAGCGTGGCTGATTTCTGTGTTTATGTGAAGAAAGAGCACATTTAAAGAGCAGTGACATCTCAGTGAAATTAACCAAAGATGAAGCTTTGGCTTTGTGCTGTTCAAACATAAATAATTTTGCAAACTGGCAATAAAGTTGTGTACTATGCGGTGCATTGGGATGAGACAGGGCTAACATCCTGTAATTAATCTTTTGGAAAGAAGGCAAGCAGATGTTTGCAGATATCCCAGAACTGAGAGGATGAAAATGCTCATTACTGATTACCTAACATCTTAACTTACCTTGTAGAGTTGTTTACAAATCATAGAGAGATGATCAATCACCAACCACATGAAGTTCAACCAGGGCAAATGCTGGATTCTGCACCTGGGACAGGGCAGCCCTGGCTATGTGGACAGACTGGGGAATGGGAGGCTGGAGAGCAGCTCCACAGAAAGGAATCTGGAAGGTCCTGGTTGATGGCAAGTTGATGGGCCAGCAGTGCCCTGGCATCCAGGTAGGCCAAGCTTGTCCTGGGGGCATCAGGGACAGCATCACCAGCTGGGCAAGGGAGGGTATTGTCCTGCTCTGCTCTGGGCTGGGGTGGCCTCACCTCGAGTGCTGGGGGCAGTTTTGGGTGCCACAAGATAAAGAAGACATTGAGCCATTAGAGAGGATCCAGAGGAGGCCATGAGGATGGTGAAGGGCCTGGGGGGAAGCTGTGTGAAGAGTGGCTGAGGGCACTTGGTCTGTTCAGCCAGGAGGAGACTGAGGAGACACCTCACTGCAGTTACAGCTCATGAGGGGAAGAGGAGAGACAGGCACTGATCTCTGCTCTGTGGTGGGCAGGATCAAAACCTGAGGAAACAGCATGGAACTGGATTGGGGAAGATTCAGGCTGGGTATCATGAAATGGTTTCTCACCCAAGATAGTGATTGGGCTCTGGAGCAGGTTCCCCAGGGCAGTTCCTCACAGCCCCAGGTCTGCCAGAGTTCAAGAGGCATTTGAACAATGTTCTCAGACACTTGTTTTGACTCTTGGGGTGTCTTGTGCAGGACCAGGAGTTGGACTGGATTATCCTCATCCACCCCTTCTAACTCAGCATATTCCATGATTCTATAATAGTTGTTGCAGAACTGATCTTGTTTCACACTACCTTCCCTCAAGGTGGTAGGCACTGAGATAAAATGGGTGTAATATTCCATTTGTGCTTTCTGACACACTGAAGAAAACAGATTTGTATTAAGTTCAACCTTTGCTGCATCATTATCACTTGGACACTGTTCTGGATGGATGTGACTTTCCAGGTTTTCTCTGTCCTGTTTCTGTCTTTTGTGCCTGTACAGGTTTGTTGATTGGTTGGTTGGTTTTAAATGAATCAGTCTCCTATTGCATACACAATACATACAGAAGTCACCACTTTGGAATAATATACATGTAACAATTATTAAAGTTATTTGAACCAAAGTTATCAGGCTTTATCTTTTATATTGGAAGCCTGTGGTGTTCACATTCCTTTTCCCTGTCATTTCTTTCCATCTTAAATGCCATATCTGTGCTGTAGACACTAATCAAATTAACTTTTTTTTGTGATTAAACAGTTTTTATATCCATTTCCCTGCAGTATTTCTGCCAAGAAAATTAAGTGAGAATATGCTGCTTAATATAATTTGATATCTGGGGAGAAAATTGCTCTCGTATGGAAGGAGCTGATCCTCTAGTAGTAGGCACATCATAGGGTTTCATATGCAAACTCCAGTGAGTTTAAAAAAGGAATTATAGTTCAGACTGTAAGATTCATCAGTCCATCCCTCTGAACTTTACTTTTATATTTTAAAACATCAGAAATTACAATCAAATTTGTATTCATCTCTTATGCAAAAAAATATTTTGCTGTTACTGGAAACTCTGCTGGATTTCCTATTTAATAAGCAGTAACCAGCAATATCCTTTCAAATGTGGGGAAACTGAGTGGTTTTAAGATGTTTACTAGTAACCATATAAAAATGTATAATTTCCTAATTTGGGTAATAAATGAAGTGTTAAAATACTATTTGTAGTCTTGATGTACAGAAATAAAATTATTGGTTTTCTTTTTGGTTTTGCTTTAGGCTTTTTATTTATGTTAAATGTTACATACTCAACCTATTCTTTATCCCAAATTCTTTTCTTGTATATTTTTCTACATAAATTATGAAACTTGTAAAGAAGTTGAAAAAGAGATCAGTAATAGTGAAACGGCCTCCTCCTAATTAACAAAACCTGAGCACTTCTTTTAGATAGCATTATTTATTTTAGAACCTAATGCTTTAAATATTTTGAAATTATTTTTCAATTCCATTATTTTGCTACATTGGGTAGTGTTGTATCTGTATTTTGTAAAATTAAATTAAATTTTTCTATTAAATATTTGTATTTTGAAGATTGTGTTGGAGTCATGCCAAGTACTGGTGACTGGTAATGTCCACTTTGTGCTTTTGGAAAGGAGCCAGTGCCCACTATTGCTGTCTGTGGCCAGGAAAGCAGTGGGTGCCACAGGGAGGGTAGGCTGGGGGAAGTGTGACTTGCACAGAGCTGTAATTGCAGGAATCACAGAGCTGCAGAAACCTTCAGGAGATCACTTGAGTTTGCTGACAGTACTCTGATGTTTTATTTCTTTGGTCTGCAGCGCTCAGTGATGTTTGTGTCTCCTGTACATGAAGGGTGACTCTGGCACAGGCAGGGCACCCCGGCAGTTGGAGCCCTGATTTCACTGTGCACAGCCTGGAGGTCTCTGTAGCTTCACCACCTTCAGAATCCAGGCTGGAGTGGGTGGAGAGTGGGGCTTTCCTTTGGCAACTGGTGCTTCCAGCTCTGCCAGCTGTTTTCAGAGAGGGAGGATTAAGCATGAGTTCCTGCTTTTCAATGATCTGTTGCTGGGTATTTTAAGAAACAGGAGATAAACGTGTGAGAGGTAACATAGTCATGTCCTGAAGAGCAGGGGGGAGTCAAAAGGATCTCTTGTAGCACTTACATAGCAAGAATTGTTTCTACATGAAGCTGGATTTTCTGGATTTTAAGAGTGAGCTGTCCCCCAGTGGTGATGCTCCAGGAGCACTCTGCATGCAAGCAACCTGAAATACTATTGTAGATTTGATCATCAGAATTATAGCAGTAATAATTATGACTTTGGGGTTGGTTTCTGTACAAGATAACCCTTACTTAAAGTAATTTTCTGTACTACAGTGTTTCTTCCTCCTAGTTCAGTACCTGCTTTTTGAAAAAGCAAGCATTTTCTGATTGGTTTTTGTTTTCAAGTAAGTTTGGGTTTATAATTTTGCAACCTGTTCTACAGACATTTTTGTCAAGGTCTGTATGATGAAAGAGTTCACAAATTTTTCATCTCAACAAAGTTCAAAGGCATTAAAAGTGGAATAAAGAAATAAAATTAGTACTTGGTCTCTGTATTTCAGTGAGAGTTTTTTCAGATGGGGGTTCAGTCCTATTAGGTGGCAAAAAAAAAACAAAGCACAGCAAAGCAAACCAGGAGTAGTTGGCCTTGTCCTTAATCTCTGTTGTCTTCCATCATGGTCCTGAAAGCCAGACTTGTATAAATGTCACAAAATTGATTTCTAGGGAACATTTATATATCTTCAAAAGAGGGAAGATTTTCCTCCAGTTTCATGCGTAAACACTGAGCTAACAGAAGTTTGATTTGAATAAGGATGCTATCTTCAGGTAATTTTTGGTGAGGTGCTCCATAAAAATAATTTAAAAAGAGCTTCCTGATGCTATTATTAGCAATATTGACTTTTTTTGCATCACTCGAGTAACAGAGCACAAACATCCTCATTTAATTCTATAAAGGGTTTTGGAATTTAGAGAAAACACTTTGAGTGCAGTGAGTTCATACATATCAGTTTCTGCCAAAAACTATTAGTTAGACACCAGTGAGACAGCACATACTCTTACCACCACTGAAAAATAGTGCAGCACAGAAAAAAGGAAAAAAACAAAAGAGGAATGTTTGTTGGACCTGTAATATTTGCTCATATACATGAATCTGTGTTAATGGTTGGTGATGTAAATGCTTGTTACTTTTTTTTATGATGCTTTTGCCTGTCACTGAAGGAGAGAAGAAATGAACATGGTCTGTAAAACTGATTAGGATATTTATATTTTTATTGACTTCTGCTTTTGTGAATAAAATAATTTGAGTTTTCTTGAAACTCTGCAGAAACACTCCTTCATTTTTTTACAGTAAATTGGGGATTCTCTTGTTAAAACCTGATAGTACTGGATAGGTTCAAAAGAAACTCATATTAACTGCTTGTTGGTGTTGAAGTTTGTACTGTTGCAACTGGCCACCCATGGCTGTGATGGAGTCACCATTCGGAGAGGGATTTAAAATTCCTGGAGATGTGTCACTGAGGGACTTGGTTCAGTGCTGGGTTAATGGCTGCACTCAGTCATCACTCAGGTCTTTTCCAGCCTAAGCATTCCTGTAGTTCTGATGCTTTGGGATGGTTCATACCTTCAGCTTTTGAGCTGTGATTTCCCACTCTGCCAGGGAAGCTGCAGCTCTGAGGTTTACCTTTATTTCAGGATGTCTTTCAAACAGTGCACTTGCTTGGCTTTGTAAAAGCTTCTTCAGAATCTTTAGAAAGAATAAAACTCCATGGATAGAAATCTGAGAAGCTATAATTCATAGTGAAGGATGCTACTCTGTCAGCAAACACAAAAATTTCTCTTTCAGCTGCTTCTGGAATTCTAGCATGTGTGGGCCCCTTTGAAGGTGCAATTTAGTTTTTATCTCCTTTGATAAATAGACTTATCTGGTTCCCTTTGCTTATTCATTATTTTCATTGCTAAATACACTTCTAGTTCCACTTTAATATTTATGAAGTTAGTATTGTGCATATTTACTTTTGAATGCTTAAAAATAACAGCATATATGCTTCAGTTTACCTACTACTAAAAATGTGGTAAACATAAAACTACAGAAAACTCCTCTTGTAGAGTGTTTCCTAATTTGTAACATAAATA
Organism: Anthoscopus minutus; assembly: GCA_013399455.1. Lineage (NCBI taxonomy): Eukaryota > Metazoa > Chordata > Aves > Passeriformes > Paridae > Anthoscopus > Anthoscopus minutus. The sequence continues at coordinate 116,641 of VWYI01040969.1, forward strand.
AAACTACAAATGCTCATGAATCTGACCTGACTTTTAGTATGTATCTAGTAGTCTGGAAAGGGCATTAAAATTTCTCATGTGTGTAGAGACACAAAGCAAAAAGTGATCATGAAGTTACATAAGTTGAATCCATTACAGAGAACACAGAATGGCTGAAGTCAGGAGGAATGTCTGGAGATCACCTACTCCAACCCCCTGCTCAAGGCAGGGTCACCTACAGCAGGTTGACCTTCGCCTGTGGAGATCTGAATGTCTTGGACAGAGAATCCGCAATTTCTCTGGGCAACCTGTTTTCATTGTTCAATTAACTTCACCATAAAACCTTTTGAATCAGGTTTAAACACATTTCTTGCATTCCAGTTTGTGCCCATTGCCTCTTGTCCTGTGGGGCAGTACTAAGGAATCTGAGCCTTCTCCAGGCTGAACAACATCAGCCGTATAAGCTTGTCGTCATATGACACAGCCTCCAAAACCATAATCATCTTTCTCTCTGCCTTGCTTGTTCCTGAACCCAGCAGCATCTTCAAAATACCTTTTGTGGACTTTGATGTGACTGGGGACTGAGTTAAGTGACAGTAAATCTCTTCCTTGTCAGATTCCTGTGGTTAATCGGTGGCACTTACCAGGTAAGGTTGGGATTTAAGATTTTGCAGCTTTGATTTTTTTAATTTCCAGTGCTGCTTTGACTTTCCAAGGATTTTGCAAATCTCTTATCAATGCAAAACAGCAGACTTGGTAAAAACTGAGCTCTGAATAATTTTCACTATTTTTATAGATACAATGCTAAACATTGATATAAAAACCATAGGACTAATGTTAAATCACCTAAATGTATATTTGCTTCTGCCACCAACAGTATCAAACACCAAAGTGCAATCTCTTGTGCAAACTCATGTATTTTGAATGTCTTCTGAAGGCCGAGTTGCCCAGAATTCAGCAAAGCACATCAGTCAAACAGGAGAAACATGGGAATTCTGACTGGCAAAAAATGGGACATAAAAGCAGGCACAGATGTCCTGTAGCTTGATTTCACACTGTCAAGGGATGGATGAGCTCTTGTGTGATGGTTAAATCATTGCAAAATTTATTGCCAGAATAGTTGCTCTCCAGTCTGGGACTAAGCTTCCCTGTCCACAGCTCTGCAGAATCATACATTCTGTTTGCAAAGTTGGTTCATGTATTTATAGGAGCAGCATGCTCAAATTTCCTACTATATTTAACATCATTCTTTTCTGCATTCCCAGAGCAGCTGTTTGTTCATTCTGTGTAACATTTAACTGAAAAGTAGTTTTGCATTATTTCTATTTTATTCTTTGTTTATAGTTACACATAGTTCTTGATTGCTGAAGAAGGAAACAAGCATTCACCAGATGGTGTTATTTCAGATCCTCCTGCTACTGCTGCTTGCCCAAATGTTAGACCTGGGAAAAGCATCTCTCCTCAGTTGCTATGTAGTTTTTGCTGTATGTTGTCAAACAAATCTTCTGAAGGAATTGTTTCCTTCTAGCCTTTGTATTCTTACTTAAGAATAATTACTTTCATTACGGCTCTGTTTTTCTTTTTTTGTCTCTTAACTTTCAGGCAAACAGCAGCAGACCTCAGAGTTCTGGAGAGATATTTTAGGTATAATTATCTGGTAGATCTATTTGGCTATTGAAGAAAAATTACATAGAATTAACTAATATTTGGCATTGTCACACAGACAAAAAAGCATATCCCTGATCAAGTTAATGAACATAAGTGCTGATCAAGCTTTCTTTGCAAAGCATAAGCACTTGGCATAAGCTGTGAGATCATCTGTCTGCCCCCAATAGTTCCTGCGTTGTTGTGTGCAGACCCCAAATAATCAGAAGAATACATCTGGTGTTTCAGGAGGAACTGGCAAAAACATCAACTATGCTGAAAGGCTTTAACCACCTTCAAAAGCATCCACTTAGCTCAGGCTTCTGTGCACAAAGAGGAGTCCAGATAAACTTGCAGCCTCTAGATTACCTAAGACACACTGCGCCGATGAAAACTGAGGTGGTGCTCGGCAGGAAAACACTGGAGAATGCAAGTGAAAATTGGTTATTCTGTGCTTTTAATGCTTCTACTGAAAGTTTTAAACTCTAGGTGTATTGCCTATATTTCAAGTCTAATTGTTTCTGATAAGCTATCAGCAAAAAGTTAATGCTTGTATTTAATTAAGTGGCACTTTCCAGAATTACTTTGCTAGCAGTACTATAATTAGATGATGTGAGAACAGTCCTTGATACATATGCTCATATTCTTTGTTAACAGCAAAAATAGAATCTGTAAATCTGTAAATAGAAAAGCTAGATGCATTAAGCAGCAGGGCAGAGCAGCAGGCCGGGAAGGCTACAGCCATTACCACCTCAGGAGGACTAATATTAATGTCTCTCTAATGCAGCATTTTTAAGCGTTTCTTGTGTTCTGATGGGCTTTATATAATTGACCTCCATAAATCATAAAAGATGGTTTAAAAAAAGAATCTGGGAACTATGTGAATTGCTAATACCTCCTGGAATGCTGCCACATTATTTCCATCATTACGTTATAGCTACCAGTTAGGCCTGAATTCATCTCACTTAACTTCAGGCATCTGTGGGGTGGCTGTCGAGGCAGTTGGGAAGAAAAGGCAGCCCCAGGACAGAGCTCTGGAGGGCAGTTCCTTCTTCCCTGAAACACATCTCCAAGGAGGGTGGGATGGACTGTGCCCTCTCCTGCTTTCTCTCTTCACAATGAATGGCCTCAAACTGGATGTTTGAGACAGCTGAAGTTAGATGTAGTGACAGACCTTTCCCTCATGTTCCTGGAGGAGAGCTGAAAGTTCTTAAACAATTAAGATTCTTTGATAGCAGTGTTTATTCTGACTCAATGACTCAGCACTTGGATATCAGCCTGGATCTCTGATACCAGCTTTAACAGGCCCACCAGACCTTTGGTTATTGGAATGTTGATGCTCTGCCAGCAACATCAGATTTAATGCCCCTTAACACACTACCTCAGGCTTCTGCTACAAGCAGCAAGCCATAAAAACACAGGACACTGTGACTTCATACTTTTGCAAATACTTTGATGGTTTTCTGAATCTAAATAGTCCTATAAATAGGTCTAATTAAAAATGTGAATTAGCCAGTTATGTAATCCTTTTGGATTTCAGCAAAACTTTCACTACTGTCTCTCCCAGGATCCTTCTGGACAAAATGTCCAGGGCACAGCTGGATAAACACATCATGGGATGGGCGAGCAAGCGGCGCATGGGCCAGCACAAAGGGTTACAGTGGATGGGGTTACACCAGGCTGGGCTCCTGTCACTGGTGGGGTTCCACAGGGCCCCAGCCTCAGCCCTGTGCTCTTCAACAGCCTCAGAAATGACTTGGGTGCACGACTGCAAGGGGTACTGAGGAAGTTTGCCAAAGACACCAAACTGGGAGGACTTGCTCTTCCCCTGAGGGAAGAGAGGCCCTGCAAAGACCCAGACAAATCAGAGGGCTGGGCAATCATCACTCATATGAAGTTCAACCAGGGCAAGTGCTGGATTCTGCACGGGACAGGGCAATCCTGGATGTATGTGCTTCAGTATCCCCTGCAGTACCTCTTCTGGTGGGCTTAGCCATGTGCTATTTTAATTGAAATCACCTGATTTTCCCTGTAACAGAGAAGAGAAAATTCAATATCGTGCACAATATGAGCAAACTTCTAAAAAGTAAATAATTCATGTTATTGTTCAGTGTTAGAGATAATCTGAGCTATCAAAGAATGTAAGTTAAAAAAAAAGTGTCCTAATAAATTATATTTGTGTTTGGTGGCTTTGTAAACTACCCGTTCTACAAGGACTTGGGAAATGTCTTCATATCTTCTTCAAAGACAAGCATATACCAATTAAAATAGATTTTTAATCTTTTTTTTAATATTTACACAATCTTTTGCTTTCATCTTTAACTTTGTTAGGAACCATCTATTTGCATTCTCAGTGTTTTTCTGTGGAAAATGCCAAACTGCCCTGCCCTCAGCTATGAGCAGGCACTTTACCTGCTTATACCTTCCTTATTCCAAATGCAAAATTGGTCTCTAAGCCTTTTCAAATATTATTCCTATATCTAAAGGATGCTAAAGCAGGGCTATGCTGTCTAGAGTCAGAAGAGTGTTAGAAAATCTCTGGGCAGATTAATGTAATGGTAACACTTGTGTTAAAGAAGCCATGGTCCTGGTTGCATTGATACAGACAGTGTTTTGATTTCAGCCCTCTAGTTCCATATGGAATCATGTTTCTTTGCCATGTTCTGTTTGCTTGGATAAACAGAAAGTTTTATGGTTGGCATCCATCATACCTTAACTGTAAATATAAAATCTGCTCTTCAAATTATTAAACCAAAGAAACTGCATCATGCAACTTCTGTCTTGCTTATTGGAGCTCAGGTTTTAGGACTCTTCAAGCTTTTTTTTCTTCCCTGTAATTGGTTATGGAAGGTTGGGGAAAAACCTTCCTTTCCACATCTGGAAATGTTTAAAGGATTAAATCAAAATTTTATGGTCTCCTCCCACACCACAAAGTACTGACCTGCCCTTGCATTTACCAGGCTGTGAATCCTCTGAGGTCTGAACCTCACTCATTAGGAAGAGCCAGTCTAACCTACAAATCCTTTAGGTTTTTTTCTTTCCAAGTAGATCAACAACTTGGACTTCACAGCTACTTGCTGATGAGAAACTAATAATGGAGTGAGGTTCTTTTTGCTCTAATTTTGAAGAATTGTTTCCTCAACCACAACTTAGCATCAATAATCAGTAATATTACTTTTGAAGCTTGTGTTTCCCCAAAGCAACAAGCCTGTACTTAGGGTTGTCATACTACTTGTCCTGCTGATTTGTTTTAGGTTTTCCTCTGCCTTATTTCAAGCTGGGTTTTGTCTTTTGAACTGACCCCACTCCCACACAAACACTTCCTAAATAATGTGTAGCTTTTTAATTGACTTTATTTGGGAAGCATACATTTTAGGCGTGGAAACTCTCTAACTTCACTTCAGTGTTCTAGAAATTAATGCCGCCACTTTTTAAATAAGGGACAAGAAATATAATTTTACAGCAATTCAAAGCATGGAAGAAATCCACATTTTAAAAATAGAAACTTTGCTGCCCTATACTTCACTCTCAGCCATAGCACTCAGAAAACCACAAACTTGAATATAACACAAAGGATGCTCCAATATATTCACCCAGCACAGGGCTTTGTTCAGGTGCTGCATGCAGGGAGAGGAATCTAACTTCAAAGGAATTGTATGCCAGAGTTACAATTTTCAAGACTACAAATTAAACACACGGGGAAAAAAAGTTTTGTCATCTCGCCTCTAGCAGCCAAACTCAACTATTCAAAGAGTGTTTCTTAAAATTATTAGTTGTTTTTTCACCCTTTCCTACAGTACCACACCCAGGCATCACTTTTTGCATTTCTCCTCACAGAATCCCAGAATGGGTCAGGCTGGAAGGGTCAATGGGCCATCTGATCCAACCTCCCTGCTCAAGCAGGGTCACCCCAGAGCACACAGCACAGAATTGCATCCTGATGGTTCTGGAATATCTCCAGTGACTGAGACTCCACAGCTCCTCTGAGCAATCTGTTCCAATGCATGGTCACCTGCGTAATCAAACTCTTTCTCACGTTCAGGTGGAGCTTCTGTGCATCAGTTTTTCCCCATTGCCTCACATCCTCTTGCTGGGCACCACCAAGCAGAGCCTGGGCCATCCTCTGGGAACCTCCAGTTTTTGAGAGTGAAGACAGAAAAGGGGAAGAAATGTTGTCATCTCACTTCTACCAGCCAAACTCACCTATTCAAAGACTGTTTCTCAACATTATTCCTTTTCTTTTTCCTTCTCCTTTCCCCTCAGCTGTACACCTGCGCATTGCCTAACAAAACCGTATCATCAGGTTGGAAAAAACCTCTAAGAGTCCAGCCTATGACTGAACACCATCATGCCCACTAGATGTGCTGTGATTCTGTGGAGCAGGGAGCACAATCCACTCGTTTGAAAAGTGCGGGGGCACAAACACAGCGCCCCGCTCCGCCCGGAGCCGCCTCCCCTCACGAAGCTCCGCCCCCAGGAAG
>VWYI01040974.1:0-36785 GCA_013399455.1 Anthoscopus minutus
CAGGAGCTGAAGGCCGTCACCTACTCGCTGCTGAAGCGGCTGAAGGAGCGCTCGCTGGACAGCCTGCTGGAGGCGGTGGAGTCCCGCGGGGGGATGCCCGGCGGCTGCGTCCTCGTGGCCCGCACCGAGGTGCGCCTGGGGGGCCTGGCGGCACCCCCGCACCTCCTCCTGGGCAAGCTGTTCCGCTGGCCCGACCTGCAGCACCCCGCCGAGCTGAAGCCCCTCTGCGAGTGCCAGAGCTTCGGCGTCGCCGACGGACCCACGGTCTGCTGCAACCCCTACCACTTCAGCCGCCTCTGTGGGCCAGGTGAGCAGCGGCGAGTTGGGTTCCCCACCCGGCCACAAACACCCACCCATTTGGGGGTTCGGGGTTCCTGACCCCTTCCTAGCTTTATCGGAACCCTCGTGGGCAGCGCTGCCCCGGCCCCGCGGTGTTGCGGGGATGCCCGGGGTGATGCGCCTTGTCCGGGGGTCCCCGCCGCGCATCCCTCCTCTCTTGGAAGCAGCGGTTCCAATTGTGCGTAAAAAGCCCCTTCTCTTTATTGTTTTTTTTCCCTTCCCGCGGAGTTTCCCCGCTCTCCGGGAGCCGGAGGGGCGATAATCGGCGGCTCCATCCTGCTGGCGCCAGCCTGGCTCGCTCGTATCGGAGCCGGGCGGTCACCGCCGCCGGCTTAAAGCCGCAGGCGCTTCAGGGGGGTCTGCGGGGATGTCCCCGCCACGGGGATCCCCGGACCCGCGGGGACATCTGGGGCTCCTGCATTTCTCGGGGGTTTCTCTTTTTTTTTTTTTTTACCGTGGACAGAGGTGAGCGTTTTCAAGGCTTGAGTTCAAGCTTTCTTGAGGGTTTTTTGAGCGATACTCGATTGTACGTCCATGTCAGCAGGGAGCAGAGACGTGTTGGAGTTTGAGGTGCAGAAATTGAAATGATATTGTACAAAAACTCTAATGAAACTTTACAACTGGGTTCCCACTGCCACAGGGCAGGGTTAGGTGGGATATTGGGAAGGAATTCTTCCTGTCAGGGTGGGGAGGCTCTGGCACGGGGTGCCCAGAGAAGCTGGGGCTGCCCCTCGATCCCTGGAAGTGTCCAAGGCCAGGCTGGATGGGGCTTGGAGCAGCCTGGGCTAGTGGATGATGTCCCTGCCCATGGCAGGGGGTGGAACGAGATTATTTTTAAGGTCCCTTCCAACCCAAACCATCCTATGAATCTATGCTGATTGTTCCTTTTTTTGGCAAGAACTTTGATTTTAGGATTTCTTTTGCAATCTAGGCTCCTGCCTCGCTTTGCATCACTTCTTTCAAAGAAACTTCTCTTCTGGGCATGCTTCTCCCGAAGGTCGCTAGAGGCTGGAGGCAGCTTTTTTATTCCAGTCGGAGTTGAGCTGCATTTTCAGGAATGGGGCATTTCTTTTAGAAACGGGAGAAGTTTCCCAGTCTCTTTTCTGCAGCCGTGATGATTTTCCCAGCGGTGAGCGGCTGCCAGCTGTGTCCTGGGAGTAGTAGAAAGCAGAGCTGTTATCAAGAGGCTCCTTATCACTTTGATAATGGGTGACCGTGCCAGGACCCCACCCGCGCCGGCTGGGCGCTGGTAACCGGAGCCAGGAGAAGGCCTTGATGCCCTTTTCCACAAGTGGCTCCCTATGGGCATCATCCTGTTGGTGTTTCTCACCCACTTTGCTGTGGGGTGGCGAAGCTGAGAGGTGTGAAAATTCTGGGGTGCTTCAAACGAATCCCTGGTGACAGCAGGGCCCCAGCACAGCCAGGTCCGGCTGTTCCATCCACATGGGGACATCAGCGCCTTTATTTATTTTGGGATTAAAAGCACGCTGTGAGAAGAGCACCCTGCTGCCTTAGGGGAGATGGAGAAGCTCTTCTGAGAAGCAATAGGATGACCCCAGAGCCATGGCATGGGGGATACTGAGGTTGGTTTTGATGAACTCAGCCAGGCTGAGCTGCAGTCCTGGCTGGGTGCTCTCAGGTCCAGGTGGGAGCTGAGGAACACTTCCTGTGTTTCTCTGCTCTGGGCTCAGTGTGGTGCCACTGATGGACTTCACAGTACAATTTCTCCCTGAAGTCGGTGCCTGCTCGGTGCTGATGCTTTGATACAGGCCAGCTGGCTGCACACTCACTTTTGGCAAGTTGCAACTCAAGAAACGTCACTATCAAGTTAGGGAAGGGGAAAAGAAACCCCTCTAATCAGGGCTGGGAGTTGATGAAGGACCTTCATCAGCCTTCCCTGTGCTCTTGACCCTCCCAGGAGCAGTGAGAGCTGGTTGAATGACCTGATTCAGCAAAGCACCTCTGAGGACTTGATGAACTTGGGGCACATGACTGCTCAGTCCTCCTGCTTAAAGCCGAGCTCAGGAGCTTTGTGGGATGGATTCAGGGTGAGGGGGGTCACAGTGGCCTCTGCTCCTGAGCTGCTTCTGTGCCGAGGCCATTTGGGATGGACTGGGGATACTTGGACGACTTGGTGGCTGAAGCCAGCCTGGCTCTTGTGCCAAGAGGAGTCTCTTCATCACCCAGTCCTTCTTTTGGGTACTTGTGAAGGGTTTGGGGAGCACCCTGTGTGTTGGAGTCACGGATGGAAGGTTGTCTCCCAAGGCAGATGATGGAAATGTGGCTCTTGGGGAGCAGTTTGATGTTTTGTGTGTCTCAGTCTGGGTGTCCAGGCACAGATATGGGGCAGAGGAGTGCAGCATTTTCAATAGCAAAGCCCAGTTTGAAAGTTCGAGATGGAACTCCCATCCTTCAAAAATTAGGAAGACCTTGGTCTCTATTTACTTACAAGTGTTTTGTTTTCCACTGTATGTTTGTGACCTTGGAAGAGTTCCTACCCAAAAGAGAAAGCGAGAGGGTTTGTTCATACCCCGAGTGCAGCACTAACCTCAAGTTTTGTTTTTCCAGAGTCTCCACCACCTCCCTACTCTCGGCTGTCTCCTAATGACGAGCAAAAGCCACTGGGTACGTGTTTTGTCTCTTTTGATCTGTGGGGAACTCTTTCATGGTGCAGTCCTGCTGCTGGTTCTGAGACAGCCCTACCTGGCACATCAGGCAAAAGCCAACAAGTCGGGGTTTTATGGCTGCTCATTATTTCTGAGCAAGCATCAGCTGACGGGTTTTAAGAAGTAAATGGATGCCAGTTTATCCTACCAAATTACCATGTAGACACATGCATATTTTCCAAAATAATATGAAGCTCTATTTTTAATGAAGGCGTAATGAAAGGTTGCCAGACGTCATGTTTTGTCTGCGTGTGTAATCTGCGGGAGTGGGAGCTCCTGGGTGCCATTTCCATAAAGGCCTGGCTGTGCTGCTCCATGGAGGAACCAGCTATTACCTTTCCTCTGCTCCTTGCAGAGACGTGGAAAGTCTTTGAAACTCGCCACTGTGTCATTTCTGAATGGGGTGTCACTTTTCCTAGGGAATTATAAAAGGTTTTCCAGAGTTGGTGAAAGCAGCTTTGGGGTGGGTAGGCTGGGCATGGGGTGCAGGGTGCTGGAGAGCCTTGGGTCCTGGTCCTGCCTGCTGCACTTTGGCCTGGGGATGCTTTGAGCTTGCATCTTTGCATCCTCACCTCAGCCCTGCTTCTTGCTCAGTTAGATGGGAAGCAAAGGCTTGGGAGCATGGGAGGGAAGCGAGGAATCCTACATCCTTGGATTTCTTGCTGGGATCGGTGCAGCTGGGGGCTTTCTCCCTTTATCCCATGGTCAGTGATTTATTGGAGTTATTGACCTGGGGATGCTGCTTTTGCTGCCTTGGAGCAAGGACAGGGAGGAGACAAATGGGGTTTGGCAGGGATAGGAGGGGACAGCAGTGCCTGCCTGTCCCACCCAGCCCCGGGGGAAGGCAGGAGCTGCCCCTGCCAAAGGTGAGTCCCTGCCCTGCCAGGCCTGGGAGCTGTGGCAGCTCAGCCATGTGTGCACCCTTCAAGGCCAAATTGGTTTTTTTCTTTTTTTTTGTTCTTTTTTTTTTTTTTTGTTATGTGTGGAGGCAGGAAAAAAAAAGTTGTCCCTCCCTGTGCTCCCCCTTCCAAGTTAATTCCCTTTAGAAGCTGCTTGTGCTGCGGGGAGAGATGATAGTGAGCAACACGTGACTTTATTAAAACACCAGCCAGGGGTTGAAATTTGCTTCACTGGCTTGTTTGATTGGAAAAATAATGGTTAATCTGTGAGCAAACAGTTGAGCACTTAATTAGAGGGGTGTAAGCAAGAGAGAATAACAAAGACTCTTAACTTGTTAAAACAAAGTTTCCTTCGCTTCAGCAAAGAGGAAGGAAGGAAGCAAGAATAAACAGCTTCAAGAATTTTAATGGTGATAATTAAGTATAGTAACTCTGACTTGTTTAGAGGCTTAATGTAACTTTATCCAGTAAGCACCAAGTTCCTACTTGTTTGATCAACTTAACTGGAGTTATTTTTGTGGTCGAGGCAATTCAAACTTTGCATTTGCGTGGTGGAGCTACAAAGTTAATCGCTGCTCTCTGGCTCTGTGGAGAGTTTCTCTCGGGGAGGTGGTGGGAAGTCGAGCAGCCAGGAGTGCTCACGTAGCACTGGCAAATGCAGCAGGACTAAAAATGCTTTCTTTTAATTTTTTATTTATTTATTTTTTCCCCTCTCAGATCTATCAGATTCCACGTTGTCTTACACTGAAACAGAGGCTACAAACTCTCCCAACGTCACGCCCGGAGATTTCTCAGGTTGGCAGCTGTTGGTGGTGGGGCAGGAGTGCACGAGGGGATGGGGGTCCTGATCCTGCTCTTGGTTGTGTGAAGAGAAGGACAAAAAGAGCAGTTACCTGAGCTGGTTTTTCATACAAGTCTGTGCTGTGATAAGATGCTGTTTGTGGGATGGGCTGGGGCAGTTGGGAGGTGGCCTCAGCCACGCGTGTCCCCGTGCGGAGGCCACCGGAGCCATCCCAGGCTGCAGGGCCGTGGCTGCAGTGGGGCTGGGCTGTGGGCAGCGTTCCCTGGCAGGGGCAGCGAGGCTGTGCCAGTGCTGCTGCTCTGGGGTGGTTCTTGCTGGGTCCGTCAGGCTGGTGTTACCTGTTGGGCTCCAGCCCCGGGCTGCAATCCCTGCTCTCATGAGCAGGCTCCCAGCTACGGAGCCATTGAAGATCCCGAACAAAGCTTGGCTTAATTAGGTCCTGGTTTTTGCTCTGCCCCACCCTGCAACCTTTCATTGAGTTTAATGGGACTCTGCAAGGCCTGGGGTGGTTTTACCTGACAGCGGGTAGAGCTGGGGCTTTCCTTGCCTCGGCACTGGGCTCTGGTTGTGGGGATCTTCCCACATCTTTCTCCTTGGTGTCTCATCCCAGTCTGGGTGCTGGCTGTGTGCGGGACAGGAGGGGCCTGGCTGTAGGAGCAGGTTTGATTTCCTTGCCTGGTTCATGCTCTGAGAACTGGGATGAAGGCAGACAAACGTGGGTTTTGGGGGAGCCCCCCGTGCCTCCTTCAGCTTGGACACCTCTGAGCCTCCTTGCTGGATGGCCGAGCATGTGGATGGAATCTGCTGCTCGCTTGGGGGGATGCTCTGAGTCAGGGGAGGTGGTGGAGGGGACCTTTGGGGTACTGGTGCCTTGCTCGTGGCGCTTCTCTTAATTTCCTTTTCATGGTCAGTTTGATGGGAAGTTTGGTGAGACTTGGCCATTCCTCGGGATGTTTAGGCCAATCCAAACTCCAAGGGGTGTTCAAACAGCACAGGGTCTGTATCATGGCACAGGGCACGTTTCCCTCTGGGGATTTTCCCTTCTCCTTGTCCTTCCAGGTGCCCCTGTGGTGGCCGGCTGGCGGTGGCCGCGTGCCGGGTCTGGCGTGTGCCAGCCCAGGGGCTTTTGTTGTGCTGCCAAGTGTCCAGAGCAGGGAAACAATTGATAGCAGAACTCAGATCATTCAGCCTCGTGCTCTGATAAATACGTGTTTGCAATTCCTAACAAACATTCCTAGGGTTGGATGCACATCCCTAAAGCTCCCTGTGCCCTGTGGCTTTTGTTGTGACTTGATAATTGGCATTAATTCCAGCAGCCAAGTTGGAAAAGTAGGGTTGCTGAGGATGTAATGGTTTAGCGTCTCTCATGGCTCAGTCTTTATGGGACATCTGGTGGGTTTGCTGGAAGAGGAGAGAGATTTTAACTTTTCCTTGAACAATATAATGATAACATGTGACCAAGATTGTGCTGAAACCGGATCCCTCCTCTCCCCCTGTGCCGTTTCCAGTGGTGTAACTTTTAATAAGAGTCTGGGGCTGGGTGATTTATTTTTCCCCAGTGCTCAGGATTGCTGAAAGAGGATAAGAGCCCTGCTGAAGTTAACCCATACATGTCATCACTGGGAAGTACAAGGGAAAAACCCACTTAGGCTCCAGTCTACCTGCCACATTTCAGTTTGTTTATTCTCTATTTCAACTCATGGAATAGCTCTGCTTGAAGTGTAGGTCTGTGGGAGTGATACACAAAGCACATGGTCCTCCCTGCCTCTTCTTGTGTACTGAGAGAGCTCAGTGTGCATTTAACTCATCTTCCAAAAATAAGTAAATTTTGGGTCAAGCCACTGCTATTTATTTGGTCCAGCTTTGATCATCAAAATGGCTTTTCCTACTAAAACCACAAAATTCAATTTTGTGTAACAAAGAGAACCATTCTTCTGTTGCTCCTTTACTTGATGGACTTCTAAACAGGAGGCTTTAGCATGAAGGCAAAAGATGATCTCTGTCATATGTGTAAACTTAAATAAAAATCAAACCCTCTTTTTGAAGTAGAACCTTCATGGCTATAATATTGCCCTTAAGAAGAGGGAAAGTCTCCAGTGAAGTAGCAGGCTCGCTGTAAAGTTCAGAGGAGCAGTCAGTGCTAACTGGAAGCACAGGTTATGGATAGTTGGGTGGATGTCACTTGGATCTGTGGATGATACCCCAGAGCCCTTCTTCACTCTCAGAGCATTTGGGTCTTGGAACAAAGTTGTTTGTCCAAGGATCAGTGTCCAGCCACAGCTTTTTCCTTGGAATGGGGATGCTCCTGTATTCCCAGTGAGGTGCAGAGGCCTGGGAAGGTCTGGGTTGGTGGGAAAAGGCACTGGGAGATGTCTGACCCTGCCTCCTCCTGAGACCAAGCAGTGCCACATTCAGGCTTGTGAGAGCACAAAGAGGGGCTCCTCTTTCCCTCCTTAGATTCACTTCTGCATGGGGAGCACAGCTGAAGAAAACCTGCTGTTTTGAGGAGTTGTATTTTAAACCCAGGTGGTTCCCTGGCCTGGGCTGAGCCTGTCTGTCCCCTGGGAGCCAGCAGAGCCTTGGCCAGTCCTGGCGTCACCGCGGCTCCCAGCCGGAGCTGGGGAAATACCAGGGAAAGGGCAAAATCCAGCAAGGCAGGAACAAAAGCTCAGCCTCGTGACTCATAATTGGTGGAACATTTGTAGTAATTTTTTTTTCCCTTCCCCTCAGACTTGGCTCCTCCAGCACATGCCAGGAAGCTGCTGTACCCGTTAGACTTGCCAGGCGTGTGGAGGGCTGAGCCGCGCTGGCTGCGGGAGCTGGGATGGGATGGGGCGGTGGGGACGTGCTGGAGCAGCTGCCATGGGCTTTGGGATTGCCTGCCTGCCTCTGAATCCCACAGGGCTCTCCCTCACCAGCCCTGGGAAGGACCTTGCTTTAAAACCCGTGGTATAGCCCCATGCCTGTTGAAAAAGCCCCATGATGAGCACTGACCGAAGTTGTTGTTAGTGGTGGCTTGAAATTCTGGAGGTCCTGAGAGAAGGACAGGTGGGAGAGCAAAAGGTGGCTTTGCCACCTGTAGGTCTCTGTGCTGACTTGACCATCCCCAGGGAAGATGCTGGTTTATTTTTTCCAGAAATAGGTGCTTTGGTTTTTTTTTTTTAACTTTGAAATCATTTCCCATGTGCTAAAACTCCCCCAACAGTTTCAGCTTTGTATGTAGCTGAAGGTTGCATCCTGAAGAAGAAATGTTGACGTGGTGGCTTGTGGGAGGAGGGATGAATTCCTGTCCATGCTCCAAAGCAGCAGGAAGGTGTTTTCCACCTGGAAGTGGAAGCACAGGTGTGAGTTTATTCCCAGCAGCTCTGCTGATGTCCAGAAGGTGCTGGGCTCCATGTGGATGTGAGCTCTGCTTGGTGACTGATGATAGTGGAGGAAAGCTGGGAATTAACAAAGAGAAGAAACAGAGACTGAATGGGCAGGAGCTTATTTAAATGATTTCTGGTTTATTTGGGTTTTTTTTAAGGCCTGGGAAGATGGGGAAGTTTTTTCAGGGTGGTGCTGAGACTGGAGGCACTGGATTTGGGAAGCAGGGTCTCTGTACCACCAAAGGGAAGAAGGCAGGAGCCTTCCTCCCAGCTGGTGACTCAGCCCTGCTGAGGCAATGCCATGGCTCCAGGCAAGAGCCAGAGGTTTTTTTCTGCTTCCAGCAATATTTAGGATGAACTTAAGGAAGCATATTTTAAAACCCACTGAATGGAGAAAGTGAATGTCTCCCTTCCTCTCCCCCCAGAAATAACAGGCTGCAGGATTTATGCTAACAAGGAAATTTATGAAGATCCTGTGTGTTAGGAGTAGGAAAAAAAAAAAAAATCCCCATTAAATCTGTCAGGCGGATGTGTGTGGCAACTGGGCAAACATTGCCCTTTCCGGGCTGGGGGAGAGATTCTGGAATTACCTGCTAATAGAAAAAAAGGGTATTTTTCTCATTAATAGGGCAGCAGTTTCTTCTGGGGGGAAATGTTGGGTTTTGAGGATGGACTCTGGCTTTGCTGAGGCTCAGTTCCAGCTCTGTGCTGGGGGCTGAGTCTGACCCAGCACCACCCTGGAGCCTTTTCATCCCTTCTTCCTCACCTCCTGCAGAAAGAAACACTTTAAAAAAAAGACACAACGTATCTGTGCATCCAGTTTAATCACAGGCAGATGATTATTTGGACCAGTCATGGTTTTGGTTTCTTTCTTTCTTTCATATTTAACTGTAGGTTTGCTGGCTTGTCTTCCTCTGTGCAGTCTAGAACAATCAGGGTTTGGCTAAAACCTCTCTTGGTTGGAGGAACGAGCCTTTTGCCAAGAGCTACTTCTTTGATGCAGAAAAATACATCCTGGAGGTGCTTTGTCAGATGTTTTTATATTAAACAGTTTTCCTCCATAGTTTCAGTTTGCCAACGGGAAATAAAGTGCATCTATTTTCCAGTGTGCTTCAGAGAGGAATTCTTGCTCGCTGTGGAGGCTTTTCCCACATGGCTGTGCGTGGCCATGGGTGTTGGAATCACCTTGGAGAGCTTCAGAGCCACAGCCTGCCCTCCCTGGGGCTTTGCTCATGTGCAGCTTCTGGCCCTGCCTGGGGCTGACATCAAAGGCAGCTTCTCCAACTGCAGGGTGAATCATGGATTAATCCCTGCAAGGGAAGGTGGGGAAGCTGTGGGAGCTGATCCCTGGGCTTTCAGTTCTGTCCCTTTCTCAGAGCTGCAGGTGTGCTCTTTTATTTTATATCAAGATGTCTCTCTGGGATGGTGATAAACTCGCTGTGGGTTTATGGAGGGCAGTGGGTTTTTCCACATCCCATTTGTGCTTACCACGCTGAGGGGCTCAGGTGGCAGCTCCTGGAGTTCAGCCATTCCTGTGGAGCAGAAGGTGAAGGGATCACTGATTGTGTAGCCATGTGGGCTTCTCCTTGTGTCCAAATTCTGTTGATAGCAGTGCTTCATCCATAAGCAGACTAACCCAGCAGATAGTATTCCGCCTGGGAAAATCATAAGCAGATGAAGAAGTTGTTCAGAGCATTAAGCAAGCTGCACTTCAAGAAAAAACTTTTAAAAAGTTAGATGGCTTGCCAGTGGAAGAGAAGCACCCTAGATCAAGGCTGGAGGGAGATATTACCTCCATGAGGTTGTGTTTCCATTAAAACCCTGTGGGATAACTCATGGTGGGCCACCAAACCAACAGCTGGAGCATGGAGCTGTAGCTGAGTGGGCTGGGCTGGTGGGTGACCATGCTTTGGTGGCAGTAAAACCTTCATGGTGCCACCTGTACCCCGTGTCCTGTGACTCCATCTGTGCAGGGTGTGGGGCTCTGGCAGCAGGGCTGAGCTCTGGCAGCGGCTATGCAGCTCTAGATGCATTTCTAAAGCCAGTTTGTATAAAATACCCTATGGGTTTATGGGGTACTTTGGTCTTGGGATTAATGCAAAGCTCAGCTGGGACTGGGAAACTGGGGAGGGGAAATTAATTTTATGAAGGCTGAGGAGCTGCTGAGGAATTTGCTGGAGGTGGGAAGAGATGGTTTGTGCTGAAGGTTTCCTGAGCAGGGACATCAAGGTTCCTCTGAGGTTTTGCATCCTGTGCAGCAAGGAGCAGCAGCCTCCAAAAGTAGTCTGACAGGAGGGCAGGTGTCTCCTGGACTGGGGGGTGGAAAATGTCCCTTTGCTGCTGTAACTATCCAACAAGCCACTCTTAAGAAATCAGGACAATCAGAGCTGTCCCTAAAAAATCTGGGCAGCTGGAGTTGGCCCTTGTTCAGAAGAAGGAAGGGAAAACTCCAGAGTGGCTGCCAGAGGCTCAGGATCATCTGCCTGGAGTGGCACAGGCTGCACAAGGGCTGGAACAGGGCTGGTCTCACCAGGATTGGGCCCCGGGCCTGATGCAGAGATTAAAGCTGCTTTGCAGGTGATGCCTCTATATTTGTGTGTACACACAGCTCCTGACCTCCAGAGGAGATTTTTCCATGAGGGAGCCAGGCAGGATGATGCCCTGAAATGAAGGTTCCACGGGCAGTATTTGGGGAGCATGGTTCCCTTGGAGGCAAGACACTGAAGTTCTCAGAATATTCCAGCAGAGGAGAGTTGCTTTTTCTCTGTCTGTTACCTGGACCTGGGATGGATTTTCACAGCTAGCCTGGATGTTTTCAGCCTAGAAGTTCTTGGAGAAAGTACAGCACCCAGATAAAATATGTTTTTGTCTGTGGTTCATTGAGCAGTTATGATGTTTGGCCTTGAATCACAGAACAATCACATCCCTCACTTCTCCAAGCGCCTAGGCATCACTCTTAAAAAAAGAAACATCAGGAAGTAAGCAAGTTACTTAAAAGTAAATTAGTTTAATCTTTGTAGCCTAAACATTACATTCTTGCACCCTATTAGGGGTTGGATATGACTTTCTAGGTAGTAAAAGCTCCTTTGATGTAGCTCTGGTTGTGTCCTTTAACCAGCATGGATCCGATGGATCCGGCTTTGTTTGAACTTTCCTTTTTCCCTGTGCCTGTGTTTTGCTTTTTAAAGGGATTTGCTGAATACTGGACACAGTGTATTTATGACCTTTGAAAACGGTGAATGTTTTGAAGGAGGAATTTTGGCTTCTTAGAGGGGAACCTGTAGAGAGAGGCTTGTGTTCACAGTCCCAGTAATAGATTTTTTTTGTGGCACTTTGATGAGTGAGAGGTGTTTATAGGCTTGATTCATAACTGAGTTACCAAGGTTTTCCACGGAAATAACTTATTAAATGTGTGGCGCTCACCGGAGCCATTGAAGTCTGGAGATTTGCTGTTCATCAAAGGCACCTCCTTTCCCGGGCTCCAAGACCTAACTCAGCATTTTACCTCTGGAGGATGCTCAGACCCAAAAGGGCTGTGTGGTGTGGGAGCTCAAGCTGGCTTTTAGTTTAAAAAAAAATTTAGTTTAAAAAAAAAAAAAAAAAATTTAAAAAGGCAAACTGGAAGGAGGAGGGGAAAAAAAAGCCCTCAATAAAAACATCCCCCCTGTCGTTGGGAGCTGCTGATGGTTAAACCTGGTTTTCTGGAACACTGCTTGTTTGTGTGGATTTTGCTTCTCTGCTCGACAGCTGAAAAGTCCATCCCTTCAGTGCTGCTGAGGGCTTTGAAGTGTCCCGAGCCCCTGGAACCACAGGTTCAGTTTTACTGGCAAAGGAGACTCAGCTCTTTGTGCTTCCCAGGAGCCTGGGGCTGGGCACGTGGGGCTGTGATCCCCAGCCCTGCCCCGTGTCCTGCAGTGAGCCCCGGGGAGCTGCGTGCTGGAGGAGGAGGAGGAGGGATGTTGGCTCACTGAGGATTTGGGTTTGGGTGGTGCCTGTCCCAGCTCTTGCTCTGCCCCTGCTCTTTGCCTTTCACTTGGTTGATTCATCTGATCCTGGTTTGGGCTGGAAGAGAGCTCAAAGCTCATCCTGTTCACTCCCTGCCATGGGCAGGAACACCTTCCACTATCCCAGGCTGCTGCTGCTCCAGCCTGGCCTTGGACACTTCCAGGGATCCAGGAGCAGCCACAGTTTCTCTGGGCACCCTGTGCCAGAGCCTGCCCACCTTGTCAGAAGTCCTTCTCCAGCTTTCTTGGAGCCCCAGAAAATGGGTGTTTAGCTGGGAAAAAGCATCACCCCGGGGGCAGAGTGCTGGGAGAATGGAGGCTGAGGGGAAGACATCTCCAGCACTGGGGTCTGGGCTTGGGATGCTGAAGGCTGTTGGATTCCTGTTTGGGTGTGTTTTTTTCTGTAAGAACAAAAACATTTCACATGGAAGTGCCTGTGTTGGCTGACCTCTTGCCAGGGCTGCTGATGCTGACTGGTAATGGCCTTTGCAGCTCCTGGGGCTGGAGCAGGGATCAAACAGCTCTGGCACTGAAGTGCTGGACTGTGCTGCTGTCCCACCACCCCTTTCCCAGAGAAGCTTCTCCTTCAGTGAGAAGCTGGTTCCTCATCCCAGGCTTTGGATATGGGAAAATATGTGGGGAAAAAAGCCTCCAGCATCAGAGGATATAAACAGAATTAAACCCAAAGCTCTTCTGCTGCTTCAGCATCTCCTTAATCAGCCCTGTACCCCAGGTTTCCCTCTCTTTTTTCTTTTTGTATTTTCCTGATTTTATTCTTTAAGTGGATAAGAGTTGCCTCTGATGGCCCAGACCTGAAAACCCTGCCAAAATACAACCTGTCACTGCCTCTGCACAGGGATGCAGTCCCTGGCAGGGAGCAGGCACAGGCTGGGATGCTGCTCCCTGCCCTCGGCATTTTGCCTTCCAGGTTATAAAAGCCCATGTATGAAACCTGCCAAAAAGTCAAATTCCCAACAGTGCAAGAGAGAGGGATGTGTAGAGAGTTTGTTTTGCCCTTCACAGCAGTTCTGTGTTCCTGGGGGATGCAGGAGGTCTTTGCTGAGGGTTCAGGGAGCCCACGTGCTCCTGTCCTGCAGCATCCCAAGTGCAGTTCCCAGGGCAAATGCTGGACCAGGTCCCTCCCTTCCCAAAGGCAGTTCCTGGAAGTGCCCTCATGTCACATTTGCTGTCCCAGCTGGACACTGATGCTCAGCTGGACCCACTGCAGCTTGGCCTGGGCTTGCAAGAGCTGCCCTCCCCTTCCTGTGCCTGTGTTTGCTTTATGGCTTTGGAAATGTTCCTCCTCCTAATTGCTTGTAGCAGCTGAGAAGGATCAAGCTGCCCATTCCTCCAGGCTGGAGGAGCTGGGAGTCTTCAAGCTGCTGCAGGGGCATCTCTTGATGCCAGGGATACTTGGGCAGGATTTCTCACAGTGGCTCCACGGAAGGACAGGAGACACAAACTGTGTCGGTTTTATCTGCGTATTCCATGAGCAGAGCCCGCCAGCAGAAAGGCTATTTTTCAGCTCTTTCCATTTATTAAGGTCTCATTTGCTAAGATTTTTCCATGAGAGAAGCCAAAGAATGTTAAAAACTTTTTTTAAAAAAAAGTGCCAGCTGCTTTGTGCTTTCACACACAGTGATGCAAAGTCCTGCTTAATCAGAGAGGAAAGGAACCTGCAGGGAGCTGCAGCCCGGGCTGGTGGGTAAGGCCCTGGCACAGGCTGCACAGAGAAATTGTGGCTGCCCCATCCCTGGAAGTGTTGGATTGGGCTTGGAGCAGCCTGGTCTCATGGATGGTGGGATGGGATGAGCTTTCAGGCCCTTCCCACATGACCCATTCTGTGTCTCTGATAAAGCTGAGCTGTCTTTGGATTGATCCCATCTGTCTGTGGAGGCTCCTGTGGGGATGGACGTGCTGTGCAGAGCACATCCCTTTTCTTCCCTTCCCTCCCTTTCTTCTCCCCTCCTGGCTGCTCCAAAGCCTGGCCTGTTCCTGTTTCTGAGCCTGGTGCTCACACAAGGCCCCGTTTGTGCGATCCCGCGCCGGGAAAAGCCAAGTTTGTCCACGGGGAAGAATGAGGCACTTGATTCATCCCCTCTGCGTGAGGCTGTGGGGTCTGGGAGCATCCCTGTCCTGCACTGGGAAGGCAAACATGGGCTGTGGTGGCTGGGAGCTGCCATGGTTCTGCTTTCCCTTATTCCTGAATAAATGTTGCTCCTTTGGAAGTGCTGCTGCATCTTCCTCTCAGCTCTGTGGCAAACACAGTCATTGTGCCCTGATTTTTTTTTTCCGTTTCTTTTTTGTATTTGTTGTTCTTTAAACCTAACAGTGAGCTGTAAATGGAAATGAAGTATATGTAGTTTTTTCCCAGCATTTTCCTTAAAATCCAGAGAAGTCTTGACATAACCCAACAAGAGTTCTCACCCTGGAAATGTTTAAGGTTGGATGGAGCTCTGAGCAACCTGGTGTGGTGGGAGGTGTCCCTGCCCATGGAAGGGGGTGGAACAGGTTGATCTTAAAGGTTTCTTCCAAGCCAAACCATTCCATGATTCTGTGATCCGTCCCCTCATCATAAGCAAAGCTTTGCCAAGTCTCACAGCAAACAGTCACTGGTGCTCATAAAAAGCTCAGACTCCAGGGTTAGATTTGGTTGGGTTTGTCTGGTGCAGCAGCTCGGGGTATCCAGCTGTGGAGAGAAGGAGCAGATGTGAAAATGGGCAGTTTAATGTCTCAGACCCAATCCCTCCCTATAAATTGTTTGTCTGCAGCTGCCTCTGAGGGCTTGAGCTGCTCTGCCACGGGTCTGATCACAGTAAAAGGGAACCCAGCAGGTTTTGATTTTGGCCTGTTCTGGAGAAGCCTTTCTGCTGGGGTTTTATGAAGCCCTGAAAACATGACACCATTTCCAGAGAGGCCATGGGTGCCTGGGTTGGGTGCAGAGCAGTCCTTGCAGCAAAGCCAGGGCTCAGTTTTCCTCAAGTGTCACGGAGTTGCTTTCTGAGATCTGCAAAAAAAACCCAACAAAACTTTATGAATCAACCAGGAAGCCAGTAAAAATTAGTAGTAACAAGCTCATTTCAATAGAAATGGGTTTGCTGCTCTGCTGGCTGCCAACCATTTATGAGACTGGCCGGGTGCCGGGTCCAGCGCCGCATCCCTCACCCTCCTGCTGCTGGAAATCATTTGTGACTCCAAAAAAATAAATAACACTATTGTGGAGCTTGTTTTTATGGCTGGGGCCTGAGTTGGGTGGCAGCTCTGGAGTTTGGAAGGCCTGGCTGGAGGCTCTGTCCTCCATCTCAGGTGGGTTCCTGTGGGTTTGCAGGGTGCAGGTGAGGTCACGGGGTGGGAGCTGCATCTGTGGCACGTTGGATTTGATCCTGGGTCTGATGCCAGGGGAAGAGCTGGGTCAGTGTGGCTGTGCCAGTTCAGGGATGTGGCAGGGAGCCTTGGGTGCTGTTGGGTGTTGTGCCAGCAGAGGTTTAGGATGGATATTTGGGAGAATTTCTTCTCCAGAAGGGATGTCCAGCCCTGGCACATCTGCCCAGAGAAGATATGGAATCCCCATGCCTGGAGGGATTTAAAAGCCATATGGGTGTGGCACTTGGGGACAAGTGTGGAATGGTTGGAGCTGCTGAGCTTAGAGGGCTTTTCCAGCCTTAACCTGGGATTGCTCCTGTCTCAGTTGGGGACATCACAGCCCCCCAGACCCCTGGCTGGTGTCCCAGTGAGCCAGGTGCTGGCTTGTGTGGAGGAGCAGACCCCAGAATGAGCCCATTTCTGCTTTGGCTCATCCTGAAATGCCACAGGGTTTTCCAGGAGTTCACCTGACTCTGCCATTTGCACCAGGCCTGTTGGATTCACGCACATCCCAGTGCTTGCACAAAGGGATGTGTGTGACTGAGGGGACTTCCAGCCCCAGCAGAACAAGGAAATTCCTGGGAGAGTACAAAGTAAGGTAAAGGTCCTGTGAGTACAGGGAGCTGCTCTTCCCCCATTGCTGAGTTACTTGAATGGAAATGTCAGCAAAATTATGGTTTTTTTTTTAAAAAAAAGTCACTCACACTTCACAGGTTACAGACTAGGAGCACACTGGGCAGCTTCTTCATCACTGGAACAAGAAAATTGGAGTCATTCTTTATTCCCCAGTAATTACAGGCACATATTTTGAAATATCCATGTCTGTTCCATGTTGAGTCGCCAGTACAGACCTTCAGAGCCGGATTGAATTCAGCTGTGCTTGAAAGGGTCGGTCATTTGAGACTTCCAACATTAAAAGATCTTTGCAAATTAGCTTTGCTCTTGCCATGCTGAATTTGTTTGTGTAGAAAACCTCAGTAGATTTGGTATGTGCCTGTCTTTGAAGGGCTCTGCTTCAAAGGCTGCAGCTCTGGGTGTTTTATGTGCTGAGCTCCACAGTCCCTGGGCTCTGCTGCCTCGCTGGGAAGTGTCAGCTCATGTTAAACCTGCAGGAAGGAAAAGCTGAGCGTGGCTTTTCAAAGCTTTCAAGGAAACTGGATGCCCAGGGCTTATTCCTGTAGGAAACGGGTGCTGGAGCTCCATGTGCTGCTGTGTGCCATTGGTACAGCCCCTGGAATGGTTCTCTCCATGCCTCTTCCCTGTGTGTATTTGGAGAATTTTGGTCCCGGTAAAGTCAGCTGAGATATTCACAGTGAGAAGCCAAACACAAGAGATTCAGTTGGACCATAGCTAGTATTCAAAAAAAGGTAAACAGTAAAAATAATATTGTGAAGGCTCCTGATTCTTGGCTTGAAATCTATTTGGTTTTGGGTTTTTTTTCCCAAAGAACTTGAATCTCAGAAGGGAAAATGAGAGAACCTGTCTCACATCCTGGAGTTCTGCATGTTTAGATCAGGTCTGTCACCAAACAGGTTTTGTTGGAGTGGGGCAGGAGCCCTTTCCCCTCCAGCCTGGTGTATCCGTGCATGTCCCAGCGGGCTGCACTTTGGAACTGATGGCTTTAAAACACAGAAACAGCGGGGAAAAAACATAAAATAGAAGGTGCTAATGGAAGGGCTGAGGGGCTGTCACCTCCCAGAGCCTTGGGCTGCCCCAGAGAGGGGCTCTGTGCCCAAGCAAAGCTGTGGAAGGTTTTTTGTGAGCAGTGAGTGCACTGTCGACGTTAGGCTGCCTGATGTGCCTGAGGGAAGGAGCTGCCCAGGCTGGGTGTATGCAATAGGATCAATCCAGGTTTAAATGAGGACAAACCAGCCAGCACCAGAACATTGCTGAGAGCCAGCAGATAATCCCAGATCAGCCTGGGGCTGGATCGCTGGTGCTGCCTTGCAGAAAGCGTTCAGCTTCTCTCCTCTTCCCCCTTTTCTCCCTCTCATTGAGATTTCGACACAATATTATTTTAATCCTGCTCCTCTGGCCCCTCCTCCTCCTCCCTCTGCCCTTCCCTGCAGGCTCTCTCCCCCCATGCAGGCTGCAGAGAGGCTCTCAATGAGAACCAGCTGCCTTCCAAAGCCATTTCCCCTCGCAGCGGGGCCGGGCCAGGGCGAAGCTGGCACCGTGCAGGTCGTGGCTGCCAGGCTCTCCCCCAGCCTCCAGAACACTTTTCCTCCTGGCTCTGTCCTCTCTGAATGGTGTTTGTACTCCTGGGATTTGGGGCTGGCTTTGGAGCCATCCCACCTTGGAGCATCACTGATGTGCCTGTGGGGTGGGGCACAGGGATTTGGGATGTGCCACACAGCCACCCCCAGCCACCACAGCACAGCCTTGCTTGGGTTAGAGGTTGTTCACACATGGCTTTATTTGTTTCTTGAGCTCTTCTCTTGGTCAGGTGCACATCCTGGGGCTGAGTGTTTGGTGTGTGTTGAGCACAGGAAGCATCCGCTGGATTTGGAGTCGCGTTTTCCACCCTGTTCAAACACCCAGGAAGGTTTTAGGGATTCCATGGCAGGCAAGTGAGTGAAAGTGGTTCAGGCATTAACAACTCACATGTGCCAGCTGCAGTAAGTACCAAACTGCTCACATCCAGCCTTCAGTGCCCCAGGACAGTGGGGAGGGTGAGCACAGGTTGGATTAACAGAGGAAGGAGCATTTCCCCAGTGCATAGGTGAGTGCAGCCACCTGAGGGAAATAGCACAGGCTTATCTTGGAGCTTTTATTCCTTATTTCTCCTTTAAAGTTGTGCTTGATGCTTGTGTCACATGAAGGGTGTATAAAGAGCAGGCAGCAGAAATGTTTTTCCAAGGTGTTGTGTCTTTATCCTGGATTAAGTGGTGGCACAGGGATGAGCCGTGGCTGCTGCTGTACACACTGGAGGTTTGCTGTTCTCCAAACTACAAAGGCAACACTGAGTGTTGAATGCAAATCCCAGACTGGGAGCATCAGCTTGGATACCTTGGATTCATTCCCTGAGCTGTGATGCAGAAAGAAATTCTCACCAATTCAGCATTTCAGACCTTCCAAAACAGGGTTTTTCTGACTAACTCAACCCAGCAGGTCTGTGAGAAAGAGGGGATGAGAAAACACTTCCCTACATGTGCCAGAATTCCAGCGTGGCCCTTGGAGAGCTGTGGCCATCACTCCCTTCCCCAGGTGCCACCCAGCCTGGTGGCACTCCCACAGCCAGAGGGGGAAATCAAGGCTGGCTCTTTGGAAATGCAGCCACTGGAGTGCTCCCAGAGCGGTGCCTCTCTGCTCGAGTGAGGTCGTGGGTGTTTATTTGAGGGAAGAGCAGCTCAGCCAAACATCCTGCTTTTAAACTCGCCTCTGCAGCCCTCAGAAAGATGCCTGCAGCTATATTTGTGTGCAGCCTCCAAGTGCTGGGCTCTGGGCATGGGTGGGATTTGCAGAGAGGGCTTAGGAACAACCTCCCGTGTTTTGGGGTTTCTGCTGCATTGAAAGCTGGGATTTCCTCATCATTGCTCTAGAGAGCTGCAGATCTCTTCCATCAAGGTATGCAGTGTCAGGCAGGGAGCTGGGTGTCCTGCAGGGCTCTGAAAATCCCACTTTTCCCAAGCAGGGTTGTTGGAGCCCTGAGTTTTGAGTCAAAATAAAAATCAGTGGAAAGTGCCAAGTTTGGTGGGGGGAGTCTTGGTTTTGGGTCAAAACCGCTGTGGTTTTTTTCCTCCCCCCTCCCCTTTTTTCAATCCCAAGCACAGCCCTGCCAGAAACTTATATCAGCTTCCCCAGCAGAATTAGGGATGTATTTATGTTTCAGGGTTTGTCAGGAAACCTGAAACCAGGTGAGTTTGGCCAAGGCCGAGCTCTGGCTGGGACAGAGCTGCGAGGAGGAGCGGGACAGGGATGTGCCTAAGGGAGGGCACAAGCAGAGCTTATTTTTGTAGACATTTCATAGTAACAGGGCTAAAATAGAGTTGTTGCTCTGCCTTCTCCATTGCATTGAAAGGAGACCCTTTTTCTGCTGAGCAGAGCCCCTGTGGTGGCTGGGATGGGGCTTTGGGTCAGGCCATCACAGCATCCTTTGAGCTGCAGAAGTTTGTGGTAGCTCTTAGTTTTAACCATTGATTCTGAAATAATGGGCTCATGAATAAGAGTTGCAACTTCACCCTGCCCTGCACACCACAGTGTTGTGTTTTTCCAGCCCCTGCCATCCTTCATTTGTGTAGTTGTAGCTTAATGCCACCACTTACACATCAATTTTGTGTCACCAGTGCATTTATTCTCACAGTCCATTTCCACTTCCATTTCCTATCCAGACTCATCCAGACAATGACACTTTACCCTTAAGATTTGAATTCCCTTCATGAGATGTTGCTTTTGCATGTGATTAAAGACCCAATAATGTTTTGGACCGTTTTGATGGTGTTTGGGTAGCAATTCCTGCACTTAATCTCAGATTAATACAGATGTCCATGTCTGAGATGGGTTTTTTAGATACTTAACTGCAGCCAACAGGGGGAAAGAGCCAGTTGAAGAGCACAGTTCATCTTCTGTCTACAGAACGGGGCTGAAACAGGGCAGATAAGCTGTGTCCCCACCATTCCCTGCTGAGGAGTGCCAGTGGGGAGGGTCTGGGTTTATTCAAAAGGATTTGGGATGCTGTGATTTATCCTTGGATCAGCTTGAGCCAGCAGAGAGGTTTTGGGTGGCTCTGAGGCACTTTTCTTTGAAAAGAAAAAAAAAAAAAAATTTGCAGTTTTACAAGAGGGAACTGTGGGATGTTGGCCACTGGAAGAACCAGCAAAGTCCTCCGTGACTCCCACCAGCACCATCTCCGCCAGTGCATGGCAGGTTGGGAGCGTGATGTCATGGGCAGAAAATAGCCCGTGTTGTTATCAGAGTAAAAGTTGAATTTCTTATAATCTTGGCCTGGGCTGCTGCCCCTTCCAGCCCTTCCTCCCTGCAGGAACCTGTGAGCACACCCCCAGCCCCTTCCTGATTGTTTTTCCAGCCCCAT
This sequence comes from Anthoscopus minutus, assembly GCA_013399455.1. Classification (NCBI taxonomy): domain Eukaryota; kingdom Metazoa; phylum Chordata; class Aves; order Passeriformes; family Paridae; genus Anthoscopus; species Anthoscopus minutus. The sequence goes on from VWYI01040974.1 coordinate 20,474, forward strand.
TACACAACGCGCGTTTGTTTGGATTTGCAAATTGGTCCCGAGCAGTGTCAATAGCTGGAGATACACACAGAGGGGAATGGACTTTATTTGGGTTTTAGGGCCTTCAGAGTGAATGGTGCCAAAATAAATAGGGAGTTTTATCCTGGGCCATGTTAACCAAACAGCCCTGGGAGCTCCTGGGGAGAGGTTCAGTGGAGAGCAGCAGGGATGGAACCATCAGGGATCCCGGAGCGCCGAGCAGGACTCGGCACTCATAAATGTCCCCTTGAGCCTGGACTGTTGTTTTTATTCCTTAATGATGGATTTACAAGGAAGTAAGGACATCAAGGTCAGCAACAGCGTGCTGGGTGACTGAGCCCAGTTATCTTCTGGCTTTGGAAACCACGCTTTGTTTGTCAAGCTCTGTCTTGGGAGAAATTCAGATTTTCGTTCCTCTGCTACTCCTGTAGTAAAAACCTCGCCAGCATTTCCACTCTTAATTGACTCGTGGCAGGTTTATCCCCATTTATCCTGGATCTCTGTGCAGTTCCTCGTTCCTCAAAGCTTTGTGGCAGAGCTGGGAGAGGCCAGGTCAGAGCTTCCTTGCATTGCTGGGCTGGAGCGTTGGGCTTGCTGATTGCATGAGTTGTACCCTCTCAAAAAGCTCAAGGACTTCAGGTTTTCCTCTTCTTGGAGCTCTTTGAGGCACTGCCATGCTTCATGTCCCCATGAGCAATTCTGACTTCATCACTGACAGCACCCTGGAACAGCCCAAAAGCTGCTAGAAAGGACAATTTGAACACCCAGGCCAATTTCTGTTGGTTTTCAGCTGTCTAAATACAACCACAGTGAAGTCAGTGGAGTTACTTTGAATTTCTGGTCAGTGTTTGGAGCAGAACCTGGTTGTGTCCATGTGCAACATGGGAAGATTTATTTGGGGGAAAAAAAAGAGGGAAATATGATGGGGGTTGGAGAATAAATGGAGGGTGGAGAAAAAGACTCGGGCTCCCCTGTTCTTCCTGATTTTTTACCATCCTGAAAGAACTTTCCCTTCAGAAATCAGGTTGCCTCAAGTGGCCCTGGTGGCTTGCTGAGGGCACTGGGTTATGACAATAAATAAAAGCCAGTGGTGCTTCTAGAAATGTGAGGAATGTGAAAATGTTTAAATGATTTAGTACCAGAAAATTTTATTTAAACATTTAATCGGAGGACACGCTTTCATCTTTATAACATCAGTGTTTGAACTCCCTTCCAAGTTTTTTCCAGACTTTCTATGTACTTCATCATATACAACAGCAAGCTGTGCTTTGCAAAGGGAATAAACTTCCAGTTCCCTGATTATGTTTGTTGTTGTTGCCTCCAACACGCCTAAATTACAGTAGAGAAGCTGTTCTGGGGAAAAAAAATCCTAAACATGTTATTTCCTATGTGAAATAGGTCTCATGTATTAGAAGAATTGGAGCTGGTGAGTGCTGTGTCCAAGCAAATCCCATAGGGAAACCAGCCTGGATACAGATGTGTCAGTCAGCCCGTGGGGTTTTTCCCAGTGCAGGGGAATATTCACCTCTGGGAAGTTCATCTCCTGCTGGGATGCGTGGGTGGCACTGGTTTGGTTGCAGTCTGGACTGGTGAGGGATCCAGGAGTGGGCTCTGCAGAGTTGGGCTTGACTTCAGACCTTTCCACAGGCATTGGGAAAAAAAAAAAATTTCATTCTTAAAACGGATGAGCATTAGTGGATTGTTTTGGGATTACATAATCTTCTGAGTGTAAGAGCTGTGCTTTGAAGAGGAAAAACCTCAGGGCCCCATGCACACCACCACCCACTAACCATCAATACCTGATTGTTTTCCACAGCAGCCCCGCCGAAGTCACCCCGTAGCAATGACTCGGTGCACGTAACCACGCTCCCTTTTGGGGTGAGCCGAGGGGATTAGTAATGATTTTCCTGAGATTGTGACCTCAGGGCCCCTTGGGTGCAGCATTAGCATTGGAAATGTCCCTGTTTGTGTTCCCAAAGCTGCCTGAGCGTGCGCGGCCAGGCCCTGCCGTGCTCCGCTGGGGAGATTTATGCTTCCTAAGTACATTGTAAAAGTTTTATAAAGTAGCTTAAATATTTACACAATAAGCATTTAAGGAAACAGTTATGCCTCTAAAGGAGCTGCTGATCCTTTGGGTCCATCAGACCATGGACATGAGGGGTTTTTAACTGTCTGACCTCCAGGAATTGCTTTTTTTTCCACCTAACTGGTTTTAAGCAGGCAAACAAATGGAAACTCATACACAGGAACCTATAAATAATGTTAATGACCTGGCTTGTATCCTCAAAAGCCAGGAAATTTAGGAACATGCTGGTGAGCTCGCCCTTTGCTCACTGAAGGGTGGAAAGCGTGTCAGGGAGGATTCCTCCCCAAGATCCCATCCATCCCTGCCCTCTGGCAGTGGGAGCTATTCCCTGTGTCCTGCCCCTCCATCCCTTGTCCCAAATCCCTCTCCAGCTCTCCTGGAGTCCCTTTAAGCCATGGAAGGTGCTCTGAGTTCTCCTTGGAGCCTTCTCTTCTCCAGGTGAACATTCCCAGCTCTCCCAGCCTGGCTTTAGAGCAGAGGGGCTCCCTTGGAGCATCTCCGTGGCCTCCTCTGGAATTGCTCTAGCAGCTCCATGACCTTGCTCTTCCCCCAGCACAACCACCTTTCTTCTGCTCCCAAATTTCCTTTTGCAAGGCTCCAGTAATGCTGCATCTCCAGGGAGCTACGAGGAGCCTGTGCAGCTTTTATTTCTTGCTTCATCCAGCACCAGGCTGTGAAAATCCCTGGAGCTGCTCCATCCCACTGTAAGAGTGGAATCCTAGACTGGCTTGGGTAGGAAGGGACCTGTGAAGACCATCAAGTCCAACCCCCATGGATGTTTTGAGGAAGGTGGGAAGGTCCAGCCATTGCTCCTTTGCTTGGTCTGCTTCAAGGAGAGCATCCCAGACCCCTTGGACGACTCATTCCAGGCCAGCAAGGAAGGGGGACCCCCTTGGATGGCAGGGGTGGGTGCTGTGCTGCCCTCCCCACCAGCACCCACCTCCCCTTTCCTTGTGCTTCCTGAGGCACTGGGGGTTGGGTTTTTTTCCTCCTGCTCGCACGACAAACGGATGTTTAGATCCGAAAGGAAATGGGATTGCTGTTTGCTCGGCTCCTCCTGGAGCAAACAGCCCTTCAAAATAACTCCAGTGGCGTAAGTGCCAGGAAAAACAGCAAAGCCAAAACCTTGTAAGCAAATAATTGGCCTTTTTGTGAGAGAGCTCCTCTTCAGCTCCAAGTTTGCAGATCGGAGCTGCTCTTTTCACGTTTTGTTTTGAGGTTTTGCAATTCTTCTCAAAGCAAACAGATGCAGTGTGTGCCAGATGGGGGGGTTCTACTGATCCCACAGTGCTGCTTCCAGGTGATTCCCCTGGGACACACAGAACTTTTGGGTGGGAAATTGGAGTTGCAGAGGTTGCTGGAGCTGAAAGCTGGACCTCGAGTGCTGGGTGTTGCCCTGGAGGAGGTGGCCCCAGAACGGTGCCCTCGGGGTGTCCCGTCCCTGTCCCTGCTCCCGCAGGGATGGCTCCTGCAGGGCCCTTGGCCGGGGCTGTGGGAAGAGCTCGGCTTCCCCACGCAGCCCAGCCCAGCCTGCCTGAGTCACCCCAGGCAGGGAAAGCTCTCAGCAGGTTGGGAAAACCAGCTGGAAACTCCCTGCCTGCCCCAGGGCTGAGCTTTGCCCCAAAGCTGCACCCTCCATTTGGGAAAACACAGCCACGGCCGCCCTAAAACTGCATTCCCCAAGGAGAGCCCGGAACTGCTGGCCAGGGTGAGCACTGCACACATCCTTGAGGGATTTCTTTGGGATACACAAGGCAGGAGCCCCATTCCTGCCACCCAGTGTCCCTGTGGCACCTGCAGAGGGGATGGGGTGGGTGCTGGGCTCGTGCAGGGGAGCAGGATGTGTTTGAAGCACACCAAGTGATGAAAGTGTCACCCACACCGAGCTATTTGCCAGTCTCTTCCCAGATTTCAGCTGCTCAGCATCCAGGGAAGGGGGTGGAATGGAGGCTGCAGCCTCACTGGGGTGTCCCTGAGCCCTCTTGGCTCTGAGGGGTTTATGGACACCCTCACCCATCACCCAGCAGCATTCAGGGGCTCCTGTGGTGGAAAATGTGGAATTTTTCAGGGTTGGTAGATCTGACACGGAGGATGCAGAGGTGGGAGCATGTCCTGCTCCCTCTTCATCTCCCTGTGGAAAAATAACAACTGCAGACACTGAGGTGAGGTACAAGGGGAACAGGTACTTTTTTTAAACTTCATTTTATTTTTTCCTTTGGAAATGCAGCCTCTCACAGCCATGCTGTCACAGTTAAAATAAGGTTTAAATTACAGGGCTGGCTGTGGCTTTTTCCCTTTCTTTCAGAATTTTTGCCAACTTGCAATTTACTTAATGAAATCCTGCTATTTCGTTTAACGGGGATATTTTTTGCAGATGTTGATTTAACCCAGCTTTATAAAATATGTGAACTGTGCAGTTTCTTTCCTATTTTTAACAATTTAAAGATTCTAGTGCAGAACTTGACAGAGTTTATAACACCAATATCTGTTTGTACCATGTAAGAGTGGGGTTGAACGATGAGACTTCCACATCATCTACAGCCCCATCAGAAACAGTGTGAAATGCTGAAATAATGGGCAAAAATTACTCAAAGTGGGAATTTGTGTTGCTCATTGGAGCTTTGTGAATGTATTTCTGGAAAAGTGTCCAACCCTGGTTTTACACCCAGTTATTGTTCAGGGTTTTTGCAGCAGGATTCTCTACCTCCATGTGGATTCTTTATATTTGTGATATATATAGAATGAGGAAAAAGAATAGCTCTGGTTTAGGCTGGTGACAAGCTGCCTTTTTAATGTGTAATGCCTGGTGTTTCCCCCAGTATTCCTCACTTTATTTTTTAGAACGGATTTCCCTGGAGGGAGAGGAGGAATCTGATATTCCTCCTCCAGTGCTGAGTTTGGGGAGTGCAGTGTTGAACTCATTATCCCTAAGGATGCCTTCACAGTGCTCCCTTAAATCTGCCTGGCCTTGATGTACAAAGAGCCCGACCTGCTCCCATTCCTCTCCTCCCTGTTTTCCTCCCCGTGGGAAGGTCACTGATTTGCTGCTTTTTTTGCAGTTCCTGAGTTCAGCCTTTGCTTTCAGCCCCAAAACAGCTCATGGAGGAGTTGCAACCACAAACCCTGCATAGACCAGCCCTGAAAAGGTTATTTTTTAGCCTGAAAATTCAGCTCCCAAGAAAGATGAGAGCTTGTCCTAGAAAAGTGGGAGAGGTTTTAATCCAAAGAGTTCCACTGGCTGTGTCCATGCTATAACTCACAGCATGGAGGGACAGGACACAGGGAATGGCTTCCCACTGCCAGGGTTAGATGGGATCTTGGGACCCTGTCAGGGTGGGGCTGCCCTGGATCCCTGGAAGTGCCCAAGGCCAGGCTGGACAGGGCTTGGAGCAACCTGGGATGGTGGGAGCTGTCCCTGCCACAGCAGGGGTGGAATGGGACAAGCTTAAAGGTCCCTTCCAGCCCAAACTATTCTGGGATTCTATGATAACTCATTAATCCTTTTCTCCTAGAATATCCCAAGCAAAGCTGGAGTTGTCTGGGATTCGTATTAGTGCAGCAGGGCCGGATGTATTCCATGGAGTTCTCTGTGTATTTTGGCATTTTCCTATTTTCCCCCCCCTCGTTTTTTTTTTTTTTTAAAGAAACTGTGGTTTGTAGAAATGAAAACAAGTCCTTCTTGGCCAGGATGGGTAATTGGTGTGAGTCACCTCCAGTCTCCATGGGCAAGTACAGCGTGAGGAATTTGGTCATCTGGGAGATGACACTGAAAGATGGGGACCTGCAGAGGCCACACATTGCTGCCTCTCTGGGCTGCAGTGATGCTCTTCAGTGTTATGGGTTTCATGCAAATACATTGATTTTCATCCCCCACCCCTGCTTCACACCAATTTTCTTGCTGTTTATCTTCTGCACTTTAATAGGTTTTACAGCACCGCTCCAGGGAGTATAAAAAAGGGACAGTTGGACTCCATGGTTTCAGAGTCACAGCTGTAACAATTCTACAGCTCTAAGAAAAGATGCATTTGATCTTCAGGCATGATCTTGTCCCAGGTTAGCAGAAATGGGTGCTCTGTGCATCCACTTCTGAGCTGGATGTGTGGATTTTGCAGAAGGAGGCTCCTTCCTCAGGGGCTGTTTCCCATGGCGCTCGCAGCGCTGCAGATCCTCCTGCTTTGCCAGAGGTGCCAGCACAGCATCCTCACTGCTCCCACTGTGGATGTGAGGGACCAAGCCTGGGGCTTAAATCCCAAGTTGCTGAAGTCATTGTTTAGTCTTTGCTTGAAGTGGGAGTAAGAGCCTGTGGATGCTGGCCACGAGCAGTTGTGAGTGGAGCCTGCTCGGAGCGAGGGCTGGGACGGCCCCAGCTGATGTTTACACACCAATACATGGAGCAGCTATCGGAAAATCTGGCGTGTGTGGGTGCCCACGCAGCCCTGGGCACGCTGTAGGAGGGCAGGAGTCATCCCTGTGCTCCCTTTCCACCTCTCCCTGATGGGATTCCTGCACCAGGCCCTTCCCAGGGCTGCTCGCCCCAATCCCATCCCAGCGCTTTCAATCCCTCTCATCGGCCAGGAGCCCCCTGATCTCCCTGTACAGGTTTAGCCTTTCAGCATGACCAGGTTGGCTGGCATGCCAGAGGGATTTGTTTCCTTGCAAAGGCCACACTGGCACCCAAAATCCTTTAATTACCTGTAAAACTCCAGCAAATCTCCCAGGAGTGGAGACTTGCAGGAGCCGTGGGCGTTGTGACACGTGGGGCAGCCCTGGAGCCGTGGCTCCCGTCTCGAGGTGCCTGCGCAGACAGAGAGGCTCGGGAGAGCTTTATCAGGAGCAGGATCTTGGGTTCTGGCCAGGGAGAACAAAGCCTGAATTCCCATTCCACTTGCAGCCCCTGTCTGCTTCCCATATATGTGAAGGCACTGATACCGTGCTGAAAAAAAGCGCCTTTTTTTAGGGCAAGAATTATCAGATGTGGAGAGGCTTCAGCAGGAGCCCTTTTGGGAGAGAGGGTTGGGTTGGAATAGAGGACCCACAGCTAGTCTGGGGTGTGGGATGAGCCCTCTGGCACAGGATTGGGTTGAAAGCCAGAATTCCCAAGCTGAGGTCTCAGGTCTGCCCGGCACAGGACTCCACACCCAGCCGGCCAAGGAGGAGCAAAGCAGCTCATTCCCAGATTATATGGAGGAAAATATTGGTTGGGCTGCTGCTCGTGGCCCCCTCAGGGAGCCTCCACTGGCACAGGTTGTTTTCTAGGTCAGGGATGGTTCCCTAAAGCTTTCTCAGCCCTTGGTACTCGCAGTGGCGTTGGCACGGAGCCGACAGACGCTCGGGTCTGCCCTCCAAAGTGCCTCTGTGGCTGCTGAGAAATCAGGGTGGCCTTGGGTTTTTCCAGCCCATTTGCTGTTCCTCATGTCACCTCTGGAAGCCATCAGCTCTTTCTCAGGAGTAAATCCCATGGAGGTGTGAGAGCAGCGAGAGGCTCTTGCTCCAAAGGGAATGGCTGGGGCTGGAGCGCGGTGCAGGCTCTCAAAACACGTCTGATGATGGTGTTTTGTTTGGTGTTGCTTTGGTTTTCCTCCCAGGGAGGCTGCTCCACTCATTTCTGGTTAGGAAACTAAAAAGCTGCTGCATCCACAGCCTGCTCGGGGTCCCATGTGCTGTGCGAGCTCCGAAGCCCAAAGTTCCCATTTTCCTGGTGTTTTGGGAAGTGAATTTTCTGTGATCAGCTGGAACATCTGAAGGAAGCCTCATGAAGGGAGTGCTGAGTATTCCCCTCTGGAAATGGAAAATTTGGGTTGTTCCTGCAGGGAGCTGAGCTGTAATTTGGGGTTGTGCTGTGCAAGGAGGTGGTAACGGGCTGCCTGGCCTTTGTAGGACAGCCTTCCTGTTTTGGAGGAGCTCAGTGCCCATGGATTATCCAACAACTGGATATAAAAAGCAGCCAGTGCTGGATCAGTGGTCCTGCTGCTGCCAGGGACACCCTGATGTTCTTAAGAAGCGTGGAAAAACGAGGAGGCTCAAGCAGCATCTCTGCAGCCTCTTCATGGCATCCTCACCAACTCGGCCTCTGGCTTTAACAACAGCTCCAGCACCTCAGTGCCCCCTCCACCCTGGGAGAAACCCCTTCCTCAGAGGTGTTTTCCAGCATTAATGACTCGGGTTTTAGTGCTGGTGGGAACCAGCAGGGTTTGGTTTGGTGCAGCCAAAGCCTCTGGCCCGTCCCCCTGTGCTGAGGAGATTCCCAGGCTGGGCTCCAGCGCCCAACGTGCTCTTGCCGAGCGGCGCGATGGAGGCGGGAAGGGATGTTATTCCTGTTTCTCTTCTGAGGGACCTACTAATTAGTTTCTGCTTTTAAAAGGCTTTGAAGCGCTCAGCCGAAACTTCTCTGGGAGTGAAAACTATGATTATTTATATTTATCCCATTTCCCAGAGCCTGGGCCCACCGCGGGATGCTCCGCCGTGCCGCAGCTCCGGCCTCTGGGCGGATTATCCCACTCCCCCAGGGGATTCTGACAGCACCTAGAAGCCAGAGCAGCTTCCAAAGGAGAATGAGAGCCCAGGAGATCCCATTTGGCCATCCCAGTCCATGCCCATCCCACTGGGATGTGGTTGGGATTGCAGCCCCTGGATTGATGGGCAGAGGGCATGGGGCCAGGCAGGAGCGGTGCGGGGAAAGGAGCCTTGGATATGGCAGCAGTGGCTGGAGGGAAATTCTGCCATCTGGTGATTTATGGAGTGATTTCTCCCAGATTCTCAGGTTTTTTTCAGGCTCTGGGAGAACAAAAAGGGGATTGCACACATGGTTGGGTGGAGGATGTGAAAATGTGCGAGTTCTCAGTGTAGAAGTGGAAGAAAAGGGGGGTTTTCCTCCCATTTCTGTCCCAGCTTCCCTCACCCTGCTGCAGAGGGTCCTTGGGAACAAACCTTCTCCCCTGTGAGTGCCTTGCCAGGAGCAGACAGGAGAAAAAAACAATCCCAACCAGATGATGCTTGGAAGATTTTCATCAAACCTCTGGATTTGACAGAAAAATCAAATAGTGGGGGCCTTCCCTTCCCCAGCCTTTCCCCTGTGGTTTTCACCAGCTCGTTTTTCTCCCCATTCTCCAGCTGGTTGGGGCACAGGGGTGGATGCTGATGGAGATGCCAAGCACGACCCCAGGATTTTGCTGGGTTTGGGTTTATCCAGGGCTGGTTTCCAAGAGGGAAGAAGTCCCAGCCAGGCTGTGGTTGATGACAGGTCTGATGTTTTCAGAAGTGGCAGCCAACGTGGGCGGTGACGTTCGGGGCTGCTTTTGAAGCTGTATTTACATTGTTGTGTTCCCTTGGACGTGCCAGGTGTAACGCAGGTACCTGCACGGCCCAGCAGCTGGGAAAGCCATGGATTGGGCCTGAAAGCTCTGAGCAAGACAAGCTGAGGTTAATGGAGATTGTGGGACTCAAAAATATTTTAAAAACATCACCTTACATCTCTGAAAAATTTTGTAGAAGGAACACATAAAAATGTCAGTGAAAAACACCCGAGTTGGGTTTTTCCAGTTTTCACCCTTGGCTGAAAAGTCCTTTCTAAAACAGGGGAGCTGGAGGGAAGAAATCATGCTAAAATACCTTAAATTCATGTTCTGCTCTGTGGATTTAATGGCCAGGGAAGGTCCATTAGAAGCAAACTCCTTCAGTTTAGGCTGAAAATAAGCTAACTGATGATGACTTCCAAATTTCCGGGCAGAACTAAACATGGCATGTGTTTTGCTTTGAAGGATATAAAAAAAAAAATTAGCATGAGCTGATGATTTTGCAGAGTGGTTTCTTTTATGCCGAGAAAATTGTTTTCATCCTCATTCTTGGCATTGGCTCCTTGTCCTGTGTTGCTTTTGTTTCTTGGGCTGCCATGGAAATGTCCCCCTTTCCCCCCAGGCCTCTCCACACACCTCTTGCACTGGCTCTGCTGCTCGTCAGACCCTTTTTTTCTGAACTAATTTAATTAATTAACCCAGCGCAAGTGTTCTTCGGAGTTAATCATCTCCTGGGTTAACAAATGAAATCTGCTGGCAGAGGAGCCCTGCTCCGAGGGAAAGGCTGGAAGAGGAGGGTGGTGGATGTGGTGGTAGGGAGGGCTCTCCTCAGCTCTCTTCCCATGTTTTTTTGTGGGATAAATGAGCTGAGCTGGTGTCCATGGCTGCCCAGCAGCCACAGCCAGCACGAGGAACCTTGGGAAGGTGGAGTTGGGACCCAGCAGTGACAGCAGACTATTGACAACATAAAACCACGTGTTTTATAGCTGGGATTGGAGCTGGGCTGAATCCTTACATTGAGTGGAGTAAAGCAGAAATGTGGGAGGGAGCTGGATGCTCTGCAGCCTGGGAAGGCCCAGCTGGCTGGCCTCGCTGCTGACTGCTTTTCAGGGCCTCTGGCAACCAGGGATGGAGCTGTTCCTGGTGGCAGCTGGGACAGTGAAGGATCCTCAGTTGATGCTGGGCTTTAGGAGAACGTCCAAGAGGAAAACCAGGGCTGCCCATCCTGCTGCTTGCACCCACCTGCCTTTTCCCCTCAGGAGCCCGTTGTCCTGCTGCCCTGGAGAAACCAAGGAGGAGTTTGGGAAGGGGACTGAGCTGTCCTGTCCTCACCAGGATTTTCACATGCAGAAGCTCCTGCCCAGCCTCCTGTGCCTGTTCCCTGCTGGGTTTAGGATGTTGCCCTAAATGGGGCCAGCACTGGGGCGCTCCCGTGGTGGGACTGGGGTGGGGTCACCAACCCCTCCAAGGTGCCCTGGGAGTGCCAGCGAGGATGGGCAGCCAGGGGTGGCTGCTTTGTGTCCCCAGAGGGGCCCGTGCTGGGGACAGCTCTCAGCCTCTCCCCAGCCACAGGGGCTGTGCTGGGGTTGGTGCTGGTGGCAGGGGGGCTCTGGGGGGCACAGTGATGCATTCCAGCTGAAACTTGTAAGGCAGAGGTATTTTAAGTATATTGGCTTAAAGAAAATGGTTGCAAGCTTTGCTGGGGCAGATTGACAATTAATTTCTTTTTTTTTTTCCTTTTTTTTTTTTAGGCGGGGCCATAAAAATTCCATTTCTGCTGTGGAAAGTTTTAACCCCTTCCTTACCCCTGGTGCTTGTTTCCAGGGGTATTAATGGGAGATTATTTTAACTGATGGCTCCCCAGTGAACTGTTAATAGATTTTGGGGAAATGTGTGTGTTCTTTGTGCTGGATTTTTTATCTGGACCTTGTTCACAGTGACCTGTGTATGGCTGTAACCTTCCTGCTTCCCTGCTCCCGTGTGTTGGGCAGTGTAAATACAGATCTGTGCTGTGGCAGAGGGGAGGGAAATGACTGAGCGTGGGTCTAATAGTCCAAAAGTGGAATAAAACTGAATGGGAAGGTGTTGAGGGAGGCTGTTACTGAGCTCCATGGGGAGTGGGCTCTGTGGTGGGGGGACTTTAGAATATCCTGCTTCATTTCCAGGTTGCCCAGATGTGCATTCAAGTCCCCATCACATCTGGGGAGTGCAGTGATTTATTTTTCATGTGCATGGTCTTCCCTATGGGCACCTCTTAAACGTGTTTTGAGAAGCTCTTCCTTGCAGTCATGTATTGAGGGGGCCATTTGACCTGCTGAGAGGAGGTTTGGTGGCTTTGGAAAAGCCAAAGAGTGAATCAGAGGCATTTATTTCATGTGTTTCATGATTGCCCATGTTTTCCATGCTGCTTTTAAGTGCAACATCAAGCAGTGGGACTGTGCAGTGTTTTGTTTTGGAAAAAAGCATCTTTCTTTTTTCTTTTAAAGCACTCCTTTGAACTTTACTGGCATAAAACGCTGTCAAATCACAAATGGTCTCAAACCTCAGGTTATTTTCTTTACCTCCACACTCTGCTGGGAGCGACAGCAGCAGTGCTGCTAACGCCGGGAGGATTTACAGTGTTTGCTCTCTGCATTTATTCCCAGACCCAGATTCCTTTTGCCTGAGCCACGCAGGAGCCTTTTCCCTTTAAATTCTGGGTTTGATTCTCCTATCTTGTTCCTTTATCTCTAATTGTTTGAATTCACTTCGGGATGTGCTGCAGCAGAGGAAGCGGCGACGCGGAGGAAGGAGTAAACACGAGGCAGAGTTTCAGCCCCTCCATCTGATGGATGAAGGTGGCTTTGATGGAGGAGATAGCCCTGACGCCAGCCCCTCTGGAGCTGCTACAAGTTGTAGCTGCCTACAATGATAGTTGTTTAAAACCCGTCCTGTACCACTGCAGGACTCAAATATTTTCCTTTCTTCAAAAAGAACACTAACAAGCCCGCCTCTGTTCCAGAAAAAGTGGGAGGGGGGGAAAAGACAGAACAAAAAGTGGATTTTCTTGTCTGTGCATAAAGGGCAGCGTGGAAAAAAAGAGGAGGGAAAAGTGGAATATTTATTTAAAAGACAGAGGAGGAGGTGTGCCGGCAGCCCCTGCTCTCTGCAGAGTGGTAGTGGCTAATAGCTGGAGGCGAAACTAATACTTGGCAGGGGATGAGACACAGCACAGGCCCCCCTGATTTGGGGGCTTGCTGAAGTGCTTGTTTTATGTCAGGGCTGCGGGATGAGTTCATCTTTGCAGGAATTGGTTGAGTGCACTGGGAGATAAAAGGAGGGAGAGGACCCCAGCATGGCACGGGGAGCGCTGCGAGAGGGAGCCCACGACAGCTCCCTGCGGGCAGGGGCAGCTCAGAGGAGCCTTGAACTGCCCCGTCCCAGGGGTTTATTTCCCTGGGGCTTTTTCTTTTATTGGGTTATAAAGACTTTCCCTGGCCAGAAGAAGTGAGTTGAAAGGAAGCTTCTCACTTCCTGAGGTGCAGTTACCTGGAAGTCGCGTCCTTGCATGTTTGAAGGAGCACAGGGACATCTCCAGGAGTGCTGTGAGCTGGCACTGCCAGGCAGGAGCTGTGGGATGACAGAGGTGAGGAGGAGCACACTGGCAGGGGGATGCATTCATGGATGGATGAAGTTCCTGCTATAAGTTGCATGGAAGTGCTTTTAGTAACGCTGTTTCAGGTGCATGTGAAAAGCCCTTCTCCTGTTTTCATGGATGATTTTGCTTTGGTATTTCCCCGTTTCCGGAAAGCAGAGATGGCACCATGGGTTTTGGCACCTCCAGCAAAATATTTTTATAGGATAGGCACTGTTTTCCTCTGACTTTACTTTCTCCCTTTGAATATCAGTTTACAATAAACCATGAGAACCTCCTATTTAAATGTTTATTGCTGACTGTTCCCCTGATTAGTGGAGCTGCTGGGGACACTGGAGGTATGAAGTTGTCCCATCCTTAATCTGGAAGGGAAATGCAGGGGCTGAGCAGTAGTTTCTCAAAAATGTAATAACAAAACCAACATAGCTAATGGGCATGGAAGGCTTTGAGGAGGTTGGGAGGTTAAACAGATGCAGAGCTCAGTAATTGCTACCAGCCTCCAGCCCCGGCACATGAAAGGCTCTGAGCCGGTCTGTAGCCCCCAGATCACTTGAGTGGGACAACAGCAAAGCTCAGAGTTTGGGGAGAGCTTTGGAAAGGCATTGGGAGTGTCTGTAGGCTGTCCCAGGGGAAAAATGACTGTGGAAACTGGATGCTGTGGAAGATGGATGGGTCTCTGAACAGCCTGGTCTAGTGGAAGTTGTCCCTCTTGATGGCGATGGACTGAAATGTGACCTGTGCTGGCTGAAGGGGAAGAGATTGGCATGGTCCCCCCAAAAGTGTGACCTGTGCTGGCTGAAGGGGCTGCTCCAGGCTGATGAGCATTCCTCTCCCATGGCCCTCCCCTAAAATTTGTATACTTACAACTCCAGTTAAACTCCAACAAAGCCGCTTAATTCAAAGCTGGTTAACGGGGAGGGGAGCCCGGTCTCCTCTGGGGTAATTTGAGCCTGAAAAGAAGCGGGGCTGGAGGGCTGTGCCTGAAATCCGGTGTGTCAATGGGGGCTCTGGAGCAAAATAATGGCATCACCCCTCGGGCGAGTTAATGGGACGTGATGGCACGGAGGCACCGGGGTCAGCGGGCCACGGGCACGTGAGGGATTGTCAGGGAGCTTAATGCCGGCCCCGGAGCACAGCACAGCTCCTTGCTGGAAATTCCACCCTGGCTTTCTGTTAACCGGCATGGTAGGAGCAGGAATGATGTTCAGCAAGTGGTTAATTCACCCTCTTTGGGGCTCCTTCCTTTCCTGTCTTCCTTCTGGAGACATCATAAATTCTGAAGGCATCATAGATTAAACAGATTTCTGGCAGCCTGCATCCCTCCTGTCTTGCCTGAATGTAATTCCTAGAAAGAAGAGACGTTTCTCATTGGAGAGAGTTCCAGTGGGTTTTTAGAAGGACGTGTATAGTTCATAGCAGCTACTCCCCCTTGGCATGAAACACTTCCTCAGATTTCATGTTCCCCGTGGGAACATCAGCGTCGCTGTCAGAGAATATTACACAGAGGAGACACCCGGCGGGTCACTCCTCCAGGCACGTCCTGGACATCCCTGGGGTCAGCTCAGCACAAGTTGGGCTTGGAAAGTGGGGCTGGAGCCTTGGAAAGTGGGGCTGGAGCCTTGGAAAGTGGGGCTGGAGCCTTGGAAAGTGGGGCTGCAGGAGCACAGCAGGCTCAGGATGCTGGGACAGCATCCACAGGGGCTCCAGCAGGAAGGACGCAGATGTCCCGAGGGCATGCGGTCCCAGCTGCTGGACGCAGGGTTGGTCATTAAACTGGAGAGAGAGGGAGATGTGCTGAGCTCCTGGGAGATGGTGGGCGTCCTGTGGGGTCTCCAGCCTGGGCTGGAGCTGCCAGGCTTGGTGGTATTTGACATAATTGAAGACAGGATTTGGGTTGAGCACAAGCTTTGGGTTGAAGGTGGACTTTGGGTTGAGGCCAAACTTTAGGTTAAACAGAACTTTTGAGGTGAACACAAATTTTGGGATAAATACAAGTTTGGGATGAACACAAATACAGGGTCGAACATGAAGTTTGTGTTGAGCATGAAGTTTGGGTTAAATACAAGTTTGGGTTGAACGTGGAGTTTGTGCTGAGCACAAGTTATAGGTTGAGCATGAACTACAGGTTCAATTCCACTTTGGGCTTGAACACAATTTTTGGGTTGAGTGTGAAATTTGTGTTGAACATGAGTTTTGGATTGAGCACCATCTTTAGCTGCTTTAGATTTTGGGAAGAGCATGAAATTTGTGTTGAACACAAATTTTGGATTGAACACCATCTTTAGGTTGAAGACAGATTTTGGGAAGAGCACGAAATTTGTGTTGAACACTTGAACACCATCTTCAGGTGCTTTAGATTTTGGGAAGAGCACGAAATTTGTGTTGAACACTTGAACACCATCTTTAGGTGCTTTAGATTTTGGGAAGTGCATGAAGTTTGTGTTGAACACAAGTTTTGGGTTGAGCACCATCTTTGGGTTGAACGTGAAGTTCATGTTGAACACAGGGGTTGGGTTGAGCGCAGGTTCAAGTTCTCGCTGAGCAAAGCTGATGGGTGTGAGGAGCTGCTTCCCAGCCTCCATCCCTGTGGTTTCCCAGGTGATGCCAGCACTCCTGACCGCCTCTCTCTCCCCACAGACGCCAGCACGTCGCCCGATGCCGTGAAGAGGAGCCATTGGTGCAACGTGGCCTACTGGGAGCACCGGACGCGCGTGGGCCGCCTCTACACAGTGTACGAACAGTCTGTCAGTATCTTCTACGACCTACCTCAAGGAAACGGCTTCTGCCTCGGACAGCTCAACCTGGACAACAGGAGCGAGACTGTGAGAAGGACTCGAAGTAAAATCGGCTACGGGATTTTACTGAGCAAGGAACCGGACGGGGTGTGGGCCTACAACCGCAGCGAGCATCCCATCTTCGTCAACTCGCCGACACTGGACATCCCCAACTGCAGGACTCTGATCGTGCGCAAGGTGATGCCGGGCTACTCCATCAAGGTGTTTGACTACGAGAAGTCCTGCCTGCTGCAGCACACGGCCGAGCTGGATTATGCAGATGGGCCCTACGACCCCAACAGCGTTCGGATCAGCTTTGCCAAGGGCTGGGGGCCGTGTTATTCCAGACAGTTCATCACCTCGTGTCCTTGTTGGCTGGAGATCTTACTGAGCAACAACCGGTAACGGCCTCTGGAGAAAGGAAAAAACGACAGCAAAGAAACAAACAAAAATACACACACACACACACACACACACAAAAAGCAAAAAGACAAAAAAGAAAAAAAAA